>CAVNYN010269733.1:0-11628 GCA_963692815.1 Nyctanthes arbor-tristis
TAAATAGTTCTAACATATATTAAAAAATCTGAATCGAAAAACTTGAAAAGCTGAAGAAAGAGTTTAACATAATTAATAAGGTAAAACCGAAAGAGTGTTTCAATTCCAAAGTCAAGTAATTATATATAAACATAGATGATCAATTCTGCATTCACAGATTTGGATACTGGCTACCTACCTCAAAATCAACAAATAAATGGCCTACAACATTTAGCTGTAAGTGGAGAAAGAAACAACATTTTTTTACAAGTGAACAACTAAACAATCAGCATTGTTACCTGAAGCAAAAGATTCTTGCTCCTGGTCTGTTCCTAGCACAGGCATTTGCTGAATAGTAATATGTACTTTACATCTACAAACAACTATAAACAACATTCAGAGAGACTATGAAACCCATGTCGACGAAGAGGGAATAGAACTAAAGCAATTTTGGGAATGAAATGGGGGAAGCCTTATGCAAATTATGATTATCCAGGTGAAAACTTAAGAAAACTACCAGATAGTGACGGACGCACTAATGGCCTGGACCGAGCTACAACTACCAAACAGTGACGGATGCACTAATGGCCTGGACCGGCTCTGTCCAGGCCCAAATATAATTGTTTTTTTTTGGGAAAATATAATTCTTTTTTTTAAAGGCCTAAATATAATTTTTAAGTAGTCCATAAGAAATTTGCTCGGTCCAGCCCTAAAGCCTAAACTCAAATCTCTCTCTCTCTCTCTCTCTCTCTCTGTCTCTTTTTAATTCTTTAGTTAGCCCAATACCAAAAACAAATCCAAGTTTTCTTGGCCCAAAACAAATGCAAAACGGAAGCAATTTGTAGACATATCTAGTTAGCCCAATACCAAAAATAAATTCAAGTTTAGTTGTTATCTATTTTATGATATATCTACGAGAATGGAGACTCATTTATCTTTTGTGCTGCAATATTTACTTGATTTTGTTTACCATTAATGGATAAATAATGGTTAAAGTTATTATATATGCTTGTGATTTGTGCATTTGGAAGAATATTATTGTATTTTAATATTTGTTTAAACTAATTTACAAATGAGACTGTGTCAAAAAATTTTAAAAATATTTATGTATTCTAATATTTCTAGTGTGATTTCATTTTCAAAAATTTATAGTATTAAAAAAAAAAATTTTGGTGGCGCTGCCCCTAAACCCCCAGGACCCCCAGTTGTTTTTTCCCTAAATCCAGCTCAGTCCTATACAAAATCATGGGTCTGTCCCTGTTACAGAATAAATATTCCCGGGTAAATCATGCAAAAATAACTAAAAACAAAATCATTCTTAATGCCAGCTGCACTGTAAGCCTAATGAAGAAGCTAATGGATTCTTGAAAGAGTAGGTTCTCTTCTATTTTTTTGTCTCATCATTAACCTCAAGCACGATGCGTTTATCATACTTGATAGAAAAGAACTGGAGACATTATTATTGGACAAAATAGGTTAGATGAACAAAATATTTGCAATAAAAACACATTCTCTACAAAAATACATTGTTTCCTTATCCTAAATTACTACTCATTTGATAAGACAATTTGTACATTCATAGACAAAGTTAATATAAAGTAAAAGAGAATAATTTTATCGATTCGAATGCTAGATTATGTTCCTTACTAATACTATGTACTGTAAGAACCACTTGGTGAGCTATTAAAGTTAAAATAACCTTTAAGAGTCTCTAGATTAGCAGTTGGCTTTCCATCCAAGACTTCTCAGATTTAACAAACTAACATGAGAATCAACTTTGACAATAAGAAATTATATTGAAAAAGATATGAATTGTTCATAAAAATTCAGCTAACAAATTTACACATGCAGACTTAAATTAACAAACTTTCATTTATCAAATGAAACACATGCATGAAAATACATTTTCTTATCACATTTCTCTAGTTTGAATATTCTGAAAAGATCAAGTAAATCCAACACATCCAATGCAAAAACTCATTTCAACATGAACATCAAAGACTATGTCATAAGCACAACAAAAGCAAAAAGTCTCTGGACTTCTTCAAGATAGGCTCTTCAATATTTAAGACAAATACAAAATCTTTCAAGTTCAACTGAAAACCCCTCATTAAACCAATTATATAGTGCAATGAAATCATCACACCAAAATAAGTCTCAAACAATATATATCATGAAGAAGATATAAATCACACACAAAACAAAAGAACTGTGTGCTGAATTTGTGTTTAATTATCATTAAAACAAGGCAAATAATAAAAAATATACATATTAAAAAAAGACTCAAAAAGTTAACAAGGAGCAGCAAGACGAAAGCAAAGGGTCAAAAATTAGCAATTTGAAAGAAAAGAAAATGGGTTTCTCTAGTTGAAAAATAAGCATTATGAAGGATAAACATTACAAGTATTTTCAATGGCCATATGGTATATTGGTTTCCAGCAATTTAATTTGCCGATCAAGTATCTTGTGCCAAATTCAAAATCCCAACACTATGGCTAAAATCAACATAAAAATGAGAACAAAATTAGGTCGAAAATGTAACCACAGTGAAGTGAGTGAATCATTAAGGTGAGAAAGTTAAATGACTAACTTGCCATCCCCTATCGGCCTTTAGAGCTTGAGAAATGGAAAATAAAATTAGAGGCTTACAGCAAGAAGCAAGGCATAAATTGGTGAATGGAAGCTTATAGACAAGGCAATGGAGCCGGAGCGCCGAATCCAGGTAGCAGGTTCTGCTGAGGTTTCTGAGCCCTAATGGAGACTTCTGAACAAGCTATGCTGCCATGTTATCTACGCCATCTTCACCGAAGAAAGTATTCCTCAGGCGCACCATTGACTTACACCGGACAACAATATCTCATCGGATCGACGATGTTACAACTCCTACTGGGCTTGTCAATTTGAGGGGCTTTTGCTAGGCGATGCAATGAGAGAGAGAGAGAGAGAGAGATAGAGGTCTTCGGAATGAACAAGAATGATATACGGTGCCGTTCTATGGGCTTGGGTGGATTTATATCGGTGAAAATAACAAATGGGCAAAGTGGATAAAAAAGAAGGGCCAAAACTACGTCGTTTTGGTTGAAAAAATTGACCACCTCAATTGAATTTTGACCCATTCACTCTTTTATATATTTAGGATATATAAAAAAAAATATATATATATATATATATAATATAATATGTACGTTTGTATATGCATGTAGGATAGGATATATATATATATGGTCTTTTGTGTTTTAATTTATAGTGTGTATTATTGTATATTAATTAGTATAAAATATTCTTATTATAAAACTCAGTTTTCCTTTTTTCTTTAGAAAATTCTCTCTCTCTTTCTTCAGCCTCATACCCGTATCCCTCAACTCCTTATTTCCTAGGGTTGTTCTGATCGTGTTCCTACAATTTCCATCCCGTTCTGCAATCCATCAACAAGATTCACTGACCATAGTATCATTCATTTTGGGTGTGTGATTCTTACTGGAGCAAGGTGCTCGCCGGCCGATTTTTGGTTGTCAGTCGTTTGATTCTATTCTTACGCCTTTTTCAACTGGAGTTAATTTATCGGTTTCTATATACCATGAACATTTCGTTCATGATCTTCTACATGTTTTAGGGTGACCAACAAGTTTTAGGGTGACCAAACTAGCCTTGTTTGATTCCGCAAAGAGAATTTGAGACTAGTTAATCTTTTTTTTTTTTTTACATGTTTTCTAACGGATGTCAAGTTGTATAACTAGTTCCATGATATCATAATCTTTGACTAGGGCACTACTTGAAGTGCGGCTAGTATGTTGTTAAAGGGACATATTTATTGTTCTCGATACCTCAACATCCTTTAATTGTGGCGGAACATTTGCTATGGATGAGTTGCTACATCAACAAATTACGCATAAGGGAAAACTTGTCAAAATGTGGTCATCATTCTTCTTGAGATGTAGATAGAAATGCAGCAAATTGTCATTGTACATGTTAATCTCTAATGGTCCATTGATTTATCAACTTTTAACAAATTACAAATGATGTACTTGCTATATTGGTTTTAAGTGATGAGCAAATCAAATCATTTCAACTAGTCTTTTGTGTGAGCAATTCATCGGCAAGAGCACTTCAATTACACGTGCATGATCACAAAACTCATTTTCGCCACATCGTCGACAGTGTTTGATGAACACATATTGATGAAATCATGAAACACATATAAGAATTTAATATCATTTACATTAAATTACAATACATGTATCAAATTTCAAAATAGTTTTGTAATAAACTACGCATGGCAGATGCTTACTTAAGTAACGCGCGCTAAACATCTTGTAGTAGATTACAATGCTTCACCCAATGTTAATGTAATAAATGTGACGTATTACGTTTGGGTTGAAGTTACGTGATTTTAGAATCTTTAACTAGTACATTAAACATAGTAGATTCAAAATGTTATAACTTAAGGAATTATGTAGTACATTACAGTAGTTCGACGACATATAAATATATATATAATGTAATTAATTCCAGTCAAGAACTTCAAATAAGAACTTTACAAAATGGAAAATCCATTCAATTTTGAAAGGCATGATAACTGTAACGAGTTAGAACATGATCATATCAATTTGATCAATTGTGTTAATTAATTTGTTTTTCACATTTCCCAATCATGTAGTAATTATTGTAATTAATCTTGAAATATTGTTCTTTGTCGATAGAAATAACCCGTCGAGATTAAACGTCACATGAACAGAATTCCTTTGATTGATCAGATTTTTAGAATCCAGTTGGTTGAGAAAATCGGGGGGGGGGGGGGGAATTTAAGTTATGGTATTGTTCTATTCCATCAATTAACCGCTCTTTTTTAAATATTTGTCTTGTATATAAAATTCGTTTTTTTTTTTTTTTTAAATTTCCACAATGAGAACTAGTTATTTCACCCTTGCGCGTTGCACTGGATAATAATACCAGATAATATAAGCAATTCAAGAAGATTAAATATGATTATACAAAAAAGATTTAAACTATAATATTTGATTATTTATGTGTGTGTAAAGAAAAACAATATAGATGTTGCCATACAAAAAAAAAAAGAACTAAGAAAAATATTGAAAATTTTTTTGAGAGTTTGTATTAGGCTGTCAGTGTATATCGCACGGGAAAATTTGTTACATATGATAAACATAGTTAGAATAAATTATGAACGATAATACATGTATTACAACATTTATAGTAGAATTTATTGTTTGGCCATCTTTAACATAGCTCATAATTTTAAGATATTTTCAATTTATAACCCTCGAAATATCTATATAAAATTGTCTATGGGTGGACACTAATTTTTCTACAAAATGCACATTTGATTTATTGCCCCATTTGTTTTTTTTTCTTTTTTACACTTTTGTAATATGTATTAACGTTATTTAATTTTTCATAACATACACCTTCTACAAAATAAATATTTTAATATGTTAACATAATTTAATCAGTATTTAAAGAATTGAACCCTCATGACCAAGTCAACTAGAAAAATCAGAAATTAGCTAATACTAGATTCAATACGGCAAACAATCCGACGGTGTGAGATAAAAATAGATACAGTTCATCGGTTCATAATAAACATTTTTTCACTAATGATGATTCATTTAAATTTTGAATTTTTTGGAAACTCAAAACTCATTAGCCAATGCCCTATTATGTATAACTCTTCTCCAAGTATCTTAAAATATGTATACATTGTTAATTATTTTCACTAAATAACTAATGTGGGATTCTCTTGGGTAAAAAAAAGGGGAAAAAAGAAAAAAAAAATGTGGGATCCCCTTTCTAGTCACATTTCCAATGACCCTTAAACTATAATATTTGATCATTTACATGTGTGTAAAAAAAAATATAGGTGCTACCCATATTACGATATCTTTCATTAATGAAGATAAAAAATGATCTTAAAATAAAAAAACTAAGGAAAACATTAAAGAAAATTTACAATTTTTTTATTTTTATTTTCCATAATGAGAATGGTAGTATTTTTACAATTATTTTTTTATTATATATTTGGTACAAGGAAACAGTTTGTTACAACTTATAATATTATTCCAATTAATTAGTTTCTAATGTAACAATTAGGACAAAGAACCACATCATCTTGGCTCTCCTTCAACTAATAGTCCATCCATTTCTTTTCGATCTATCAAGGTCCAAATCATCCACGGTGTCTAACATCATTTTACGTGAGTGCAACCGCATTTCCAAAGACTAATCCAGTGCGTCTGTCACATCGTTATATATGTGGGTACAACCACCTTGAGAGCAGCCGATAGATTTTTACAACCATCACAAATATTCAACTTTAGAGATCGGAAGACTACTTCGGGGGTCTCTCATGCGCGTCTACATGGTTAAGTCTATGGCCTATTTCTCTGATACCAATTGTTGTTCAAATTCCACACTAAGAAATCAAGATGGATAGTAAACAAATTACAAGTCTCAAATTCAAACTCTACAACAAAGAAACTCTAAAATAAGCAACAATCCTAACCCAATCACTCACAAAAAGTGAGAAAACTAACTAAATCTACAAAGCCATAGGTAGTAGCCTCTCTCATACAAGTTCAAATGTTGGCTCTTCATAGTAGCAACACAAAGTCTTGCATATATAAGGAGAGAGGGCAAACCACACAGCAAGACGTGTGCTCTTCCGATCTTAATGAGCAAACCACAAAGGCTATTGCTTCAAATCGGCTCAAATGAAATAGCTATATATTGCTCTGATTTTGGATTTCAGCTCATAGTGGATTGATATAACACTTTAATCATTGGGTATAACCTATACCGGTGAATTTGATCATCAACAATCTCGGTCCGGCCATTGAAACATATCGGGCTCTGAGTTTAGAGCCCAACCCCCAATCAGATGCAGCATGTCAGGTGAGTTGCCTGAATTTAATTGGAATTCAGGCTCTGAACTCGAAACCCGATCTGTTTCTGTAGAAAATTCATCATCAACCTCGTGAATATCATTGGATATCATATGTAATCTTTGATCATATGCCTCATAGTTTCCTAGACCAAGGCAATGTCATTTTGAATAGATAGCTCATGAATACAATGAAAATGGGGCCACATATGTTTACTTATGATTTGTTGATGTCCGGTTCATCCACAGAAAAAGTACGACAGCTCTGCTCTACACTACTGTGTAAATACCCTTAGCTGTCTCTCTGACAGACAATAAGGGAAAGCTTCTTCTTTTCTTCTTTTCTTCTTATTTTTTTTTTTCTCTTCAGAAATTACAAACAACAATAGTCAAAAGAGAGATTTTGCAGAGGATTTCGACCCCAAAAGAGGACATGCATGATAGAATTGCTGGTGCCTCATTTACTCCCAGAATTTAATTCCAATTACTTCTCTGTCACTCCCATTAGTGTGATTAAATTCTTCAAATTTCCTTTTTGTGACTCATTTGGTTTAAATAAAAGTTTGATGATTAAGTTCACAGTTAAGTTAGATGTAAAATCTGGCATATTGCATTGTGGGTTCTTAACATCCATTAAATATTAGTCCGAACCTAGGAGCTAGCTGACCTTTAATTTATTTTATAGAAGTCTCTGACAATAATTTTCTAATATCTATATGAGTGCTGTTATGACACCCGAAGCCACCCATATGTTTGCATATATGGCATGCATATACGCAGATACATGAGACTCATATAATAGTTAGAAAATCTTCATAATTAAGCCATAATTTTCCAAAAGTGAAAATGAGGAATATTAATGGACTTTTTTTTTCTTTTCAAAACTAACATACCTCTGGAACCCCTAGCACCCTTAAGGTTCCAAATTCAATTCCCACCAATCATAAATTGTGTAGGTTTTTTCAAAATATTTATTTATATCTTTTTGCATTATTTCATTGCATTAGTTTCATTGAGTTGTGCTATTTGAACAAAAAGAGATATAAAAATTTAAATGAAACTAACACATGACACGATCATATTTTTCAACACATCACATTACATTTTCATCAATGGAAGTTTTTATCTTATTACAATTTTTGTCTACTTATTTGTTTAAAAAGAATTATTCAGTTTGATTAGATGTAATTTTATACGCATCTATACTGTTTTAATGCATATTGATTCTATTTGAAATTTCGAAAGACATACCTCATGAATCCCGTCGTCCATCCATAATCTGTTGTCCATTACTAAGGATGGAGTTAGTGCGTGTGGATATGAGATTTGGGAAATTAAAGTAGGTGTGAAAGGTGTAAACTTAAAAATGATTGAAGACCAATTTGCCACAAAACCAATAGTTTGAGTACCTCCTGTGCAATAATCTCTATTAACTTGTATGCACAGAGCATTTATGAAAATACTATAATGCCTTCCTATGTAGTATGTAGCAGTTACATATTTTTATGGCTACAAATTAACCCATTTCAACTACTCCCATTAACCTTCTTTGCATCCTAAGATGAAAATTTTTAAGTACTAGCTGGATGACCTGACCTCACTTTTTAAACGAATTAATAAAAAAGTACTGACTTTCTTATTGGTGAGTGTGTGTTCTCAGACGCATAAAGTTTGTCTCTACATCAATTGATGGCGTCATTAAAGTGCCATCCGAATGGTTTCATTCATGATTCATTCTTGTATTGTAATGTTACATGAGCAAACACTCGTGCAAAAAAATTAATACGGTGAAAATCTATATCTTAACACATCATATCACTTTAAAAATTAACCCTTATAATTGTGCTATATATTGTTTGTAAAAATAAAACATTCAATTTGTATAATAAAGTGATTGTATATATAGCATTACTCACAAAACTACATACTTCGCCATAGTTCCCTCATTTTCTGATCACTATATCTTTTCTTTTTGTTTTCCCTTTTCCCCCTCCAAGCCTTCTCTTTTCCTTTTCTTTAAGGAAACTAGCAATATTTTATTTAAATTGGAAAATTAGTGATATATAATTTCAACTTGAATGTTTCAATTAATGTAAATTTTAATATTGTGAGCTAACATCTTGCAAGAGCAAACTATGAATATATTGTCCATATATATATAATATATATATATATATATATTTATGTACTTTTCATATTTTACACCAGGAACCAAGCGTTCAATTGATATCAAATTAAATCTAAAACTTTCCGATTTAATTAGTTTGATTGTTATTTTCTCCAACTTCATTTTTCCCCTTCTGATACTGTCTACTGCTATTTTCTTTTCTTAAAATTCTAGTTTAGTAATATTAGACACACACTATATTAAGTTAATTTTTAAATTTAAAATACAACTTGCATAGCATTGCCAAAGAGTACTAGTCATAAAAAATAGGAAGAATGACAAATACACCTGAGAATTCAAAAATCTTCGAGTCTTTCATTCAACATTTCATTTATTCTACGTGTGAGATATATAAACATGATGGAAGACTTGAACATAAGAGTTAAGAATGGTTATAATAGTCTCATGGGTTATCAACATTTTATAAGGCGCATATATCTATGAAGGATTCTATATGATTATACATTTTTTTTTTACTATAAATAAAGATTTTTTTTTTTTTTTGACCACTTGTTACCTTTCCTCAGTGAGGGAGACATGTTGATATATATTACCTCTTCACTTATAGTATAGGTGAGTAATCATGAAATGAAATATTTTTATATGAGTGATTTGATCAATTATTATTATTATTTTGAAATAGAAATAAAATCAATGCTAATTATGTAGCATAATTTATTTATATTGATTTAGGGTCTGTTCGGCAACCACAAGATTGTTTCTAATTATAATAATCAAAGTAATAATTGTAGTTCTAAAAACACATGAAAGCATTACTCTTCAAATCTCATTTAATGTGTGTTGGGCCTTTGTACAAGTGTATCAGACTATCAGCTCATATATGTAATCATTTTAATAGGGATCTTCACTTGTAAATCCATTATATTCAGACAGCCAAACTTCCAATAAAATAGACAAAAATCAAACTATATCAGGGTTAAGCAGCATAATATATAACCAAAATGAATAATAAACCAAAAGACCAACCTTAATTATCTGTCTAGCTAGAATTAAACCTGCCCTGGCCTGGTCGATCGGGATCATGTAGTTTTGTTACATACCTCGAGTAGCATTGACAAAGCAACTCAAAGGTATTGCAGCAATCTTGCAATAAATTTAATTAGGACGATGTTACACATCTACTCCATCTCGTATCTACCTGTTATGGAGACAACAAGCTAGAATGGATAGCATATAGATATGAGATAGGGTACTGGTGGATATATAGTATTATCCATAAATTTATATAAGTAATTATATAGAGACATTTTTATCTGACATAAATAAGTGACATGTCTTAGTTGACCATTTTAAATTAGTTTTATATACACAAGTAGTTAGGGGTGGGCGTCGGACGGGACGGGTTAGGTTTGGGCCCAACCCGAACCCGACCCGACAATATTTCGGATTTCAAATTCAAGAACCGAGCCGACCTGCCTCGGTTCGTCAACCCGAGTCAACTCGACTCGACTCGGGCTGAGTCGGGTTGACTCGGTTCTTGGGTTGGGCCACTACATAAGGCCCAAATCGAAAAAAGAAACTTAAAAAACAGCCCACTGTCTTGAAAAAGTCCAATCCATTTACATTTTTTAAACCCAAAATTTCATACGAGAATCCATTACTCCTTTTTGTCTTTGAACCCTAAATTCAAAGACACAACAGAAGAGGAGATTTCAAGAAAGCATGGAACCCTAAATTCAAAGACAAAATAAGAGTGGAGACTTATCAAGCCAAAGCCGGCAGCAGGGCGGCATGCCACAGCAGCAGCAGTGGCACCGTCGGCGCATCAACAGCAGTAGTGGAATGGCAGATGGAATGGTCGTGGCGGAGGCGACGAAGCGGAAGGTCGCGGCGGTGGCAGACGATGATGGTGGCATTCCGCATCAGTGGTCAGTGGAGGAACCGAAGAAGCTAAAATATAGATTTGAAGAGTGGAAAGAAGACTACAAGATTTGGTTAAAGAAAGCAAAGTTGAAAGTTCACAATCAATGTTAGAAACCAGGAATACAAGATTGTTGTTGTAGAAATGTAGCGTCAATGAGAGGCCAAGAGAATGATTGACTGATTGTTGTATATATGAATCACAAATCACAATCTTTTGTAGCTTTGCTGGTAAAAATGAAAGTCTCAAATCGGTTGAACTGAGTAGGTAACTCGGGTCTAACCCGACTTGGGTTAGCCGAGTCGGGTTCACCGGGTTTACCAGGTTACACCGAGTCAACCCGGCACCCGACTCGACCCGAGTCGGGTTATTCATTCTCCACCCTCGGCCGACCCGACTAGCGGCTAAACCCGACCCAGACTGACCCTAACCGGGTCGGTACGGTCGGTTTTACCGGGTTTTCAGATCAGACGCCCAGCCCTACAAGTAGTGAATTTTAAGGCGACAAACCGTCAAATTAGTACGTGATGGACAACTAAATATGTCACTTATTTATGTCACATAAACATGTCTTTCTATAATTATTGAATTTATATTAGGTAAGTTAGATCGCTCCCATGCATGCCCATTAATATATAAATTTGTTTTTCAGATTTCAGTTTTGAATGGGAAAAAAAAGACACGAGGAAGTTCTCTTTGAGA
>CAVNYN010269734.1:0-10725 GCA_963692815.1 Nyctanthes arbor-tristis
TGAATGAAATGGACAAATGAGAACTTGACAGCTTTGTAGTAGACTTCTTGGGCAGACAGATAACAAGTTGAGAGAGAGAGAGAGAGAGAGAGAGAGAGAGAGAGAGGTTTAAATGAGGTTTAAATGAGTGAGGAAGTTCGGAGGAGACTTAGGGAGGGAGGGGAGAGAGAGGGGTTAAATGATTGTGGGACGATAAATGTCACGAAGCAAGTTTGGGTGAACTTTGCTATTGGGAGATATAAAGATAAGGTGCTTTGTGATGCGGTTTCCAGACATGCCACTCCATTTCCTTTCTTTTTTTTTTTTTTTTGTGTGGAGTCAGTCATGGCAATTTGATTGAAAGGTAAAGCTTGATGGGTTTAGAAATAGCTACAACATTTATAAGTCGATCGGTAAAAATAGTTGTGCCCCACTTCAATGAGACCAAAAGAAGTTTGGAAGGATGGTACTTATAAAAGGTCAATAAACTTTAGTGGAAGCTCCATGATTAAGTTTAGGTTGGGTTGATATATAGAATCTAAAAAAATTCGAACTACTAAGTACTTAAGTCATAGATTTGTTGCAAAAACTTTATAGTTTAGTGGCACCCTTATTGATTATTTACACCCTTGATCAAGGGTTCGATTTCTCTCCCCTATGATCCCCCTGTAATATAAAAAAAAAAAGGTCATAAATTTGTCGATTTACCTTTTGTCTTACCTAAATCTAAAAGACAACTTTAAAAATTCCATATAAATTTCTACTAGGAGCTTGATAGTATAAGTTGGAACATAATGAAGACTCATTACATTGTCTTGCTCAAAAAAGATTCATTACATATATTGTCTTTGTAGATTACAAGCTATTATATGAGAAAATAGAATTGTTTGAAATCATAAACATGTCTCATGGAACTCAATATATAAGTTGTAGTCAACTTGACAAATGGGTTGTGTGTACAATAGAGAATTGGATTAATATAGCATTAGGGTTTAGTGTTTTTCAAAATTATGGAATGAGCCAATAAAAATGAAAATCATTAATCATTTATTTAAATTTAATTTTAAAAATTATTATTATCCTAATCAAAATAAATTTCTAAGAATTTTTTTGAAATTTTTCTAATTATTTTTATTGGAAGGTTTTAATTTTTTAATTTTTTTGAATGTTTTAGCTGGTTTTTTTTACCAGATTTCAAATGTTGAAACCTAAATCATCAAATCATTTTTGAGAGGTCTAGGTTGGGTCAAAACCATTTTGTTGACAAGTCTAGTGCAGCACCAAACTGTTGGTTTTCAAACAATTGAAATTCGATTTTCTGATTTCTTGGTTTTTGCTTACAGCCCTACTCAAAACGACGCTAGAATTCTAGATTGATTTTAGTTTGTTATTCTCCTTTTAAGTACTTTTCTCTAGTACAATATTCATTGAACTATCAAGTCTATCTTTACATTGTTTGAATCAGTAATATTTTTCTTATTAAAACAATGAAACACCAATTTTGTTGCGACAAACCTTGGTGCAGTAATATACCATCCACTCAAAATTCTTTGTAGGGAAAAAGTTTAACTGGACCTCCAAAAAAAACTTGAAATGTGACAACAGAAGTAGGAAGTGACCTTTGCCTACGAATGTACGTATTTGCTAAGACGAATTTAACCGACAGATTATTATATTGTTATCGGAAGGGTTCGAACGGACGGTGAATCTTTTCCCACAATTTTTCCAATTTTGTAGTCAAAACTCCTTCCCGTTATATTTGCGCCGCAAAGTTTCCTACAACGCTTTTACCTGGATAGAATTTTCCCATAAAAAATGAGTTCTCCCCACAGCCAAAAAAAAATAAAATAAAATAAAATAAATAAATAATAAATAAATAAAAGAAAAAAAAAGACACCATAGGGAAAGTCAAAAGTTCTTGTAGTGATGCAATAAAGTAAAAAATAATGCTATTTATCTACGGTCTCCAGTCTACTTGTTATCATTACATTTGTCATTGAATAAATAAAGACCGCATGTACTTATGCATATCAATTTACCATCCAATGTAGTGATGTCAATTAGACTGAAGACCGGTCTCCAATTCAAATAAATAGCATCACTCTAAAGTAAACATGCCACTCGTAAATATCAAAGCATTGAAAGAAGTAGAGAAGAAATTAGATCGGAAGAGCACTTCACGGCAACATAGGATTATTGGAATGATCCAAAATATACCCCACTGCATAAATATGCTGAAGTAAACTATAGTATTCCCTTTCGCCCACAAAAATAGTCTAATAGTTATTGTCACATAGATTAAAAAATGATAGTTAATATTGAAACATTATTACCTTATTTTTTCTACATATATCTTTATATTTCATTAATTGTTTGAAATACTTTCAATGCATAGGTAGTTGATGTGAAATAATAACAATAAATTCATTAGGGGCATATATATAGAAATGAAAAATTAAATACGTGTTTAATATGGTAAGTGGACTATTTTTTTGATACGGATAAAAATGATACATAGTAGACTATTTTTTGAAACAATAGAGTATCTAGTAATAATAATTACACTACTTATGTAATAAGACGGAAATGCTAGATATATTTAAAAAAGAGCCTTACCCTCACGAGGCATGAATCTAACAAAAGTAGCCCCACCAAATGTATGGCTGCTTTTGTTAGATTCATACTACGTAAACAGTAAAACTCCTTTTAAGGAGTCTTATTTAATTTGTAGCTAGACTCCTAAATATACCGCGTACTTGAACAGAAGTTTAATAAGTGGTCATTAATTCACATGATGTGCCTCCAATTTGGTCCTCTTCAATTTGCGGCTGTAATGTAAATGCAATTATGCAACAAAGGATTGCAGTACTATCATCTAGTGAAATAGATTAAGACACAATACAAAGAAAGGTGCAGTTGGTTATCCTATCGTCAGAGTCCGGCGCCATTATACCTGCTGTCAAACTCACACGTGTCACACTAGCAAAAACGCGCGTCACGTGCAAGAACCAACCAGTGGACTCACTAGTCGCGCGCCACGTGCAAGAACCCAATAGTGGACCCAAGTGGTAGGTGTCTAGTATAACGTTGTCAGACTCTTGCAGGAGATCAAACTCAAAGAAGGGTTATCAAATTATAATCGTGATTAATTATCGAAGGTGTATTCTTTAAGTAATTCATCGATCGTTCCTATTCTTCATATATGCAAATATGGGAATAATAATAACATTATGAGAAGAAGGTGCATTATGGTCGCTGATTTCTCACCATTGTTAGCAAGAGGCTAATCATGATTCACGAGTATTATTGCCCTTATCGTCACGTTTGTTTCTTTCATGCCTATCCTTAATGAAACCAACAATTGCTCCTAACACGAGTACTATCCCCATCAAAGCCATATCCTGCAAGTGTTGACCAATTCCATTTTGGATTTCCTCTCTCCAGCTTCAGCCATTGAAAACCTGAAAGAAAAAATCACCATTTTTGTTACCCAAAAAAAAAAAAAAAATCACCCAAAAATAGAGGTAATGAAAAATATAAGAGGATAAATACAAAAATTTATGTTTACAGTGTTCTACAAGACCACCAAATAGAATAAACTCGCCGGAAATATAAAGAACCAAACTAGAAGGGTTAAATATCACTAATAGAAACATGTTAAAAATGAATTGAAATCCTTGAACCCTAGGTAGCAAAACTACAATTTTTCTACATTTATGAACACATGAAAAGATGACGATAAATGCTATAAATTAAACGAACCAAGAAAAAAGAAAAAAATGTAAAACTGAAAGCTTACAAAGATCTGAGTGCTAAGTTCCGAGATTCTTAAGCTCGCTGAAACTGTGATTATTTTGATTTTCAAACAGGAATAGTGACGGGGATACCACTGGGGGGAGTAATTTTATAGCGGACTCCAAAACCGGATTTTTAAATCAATTTTAATTTTATTTTTAATTTCATGCCATGTGTGGAACGGTCGAGAACCTGACATTCACAAAAGAGACTTTGACATAAATAAATTTCGGGTGGCTCTGATTGCCAATTGATTGACAAATAAATTTAGTAAAAAATCGAGTTCTTTAAATCAAATCAAACGGTCTTAATGTATCTTCATAAAATCAATTAAATTCCTTTGTCCATTCCATACAAACACGCCAATTTTCCTTTTTAATTATTCAATTCACTGTCTTAATAATAATGCAATTATCCTCAACAACCACATGGTCTCCCATCAAAAGCAATTTCCTAATAAACCTCTTGTTTTTCCCCCCTACTAATTTTCTAATAATTTATGTCTTGCCTTCATCGCCCTTGAAAAGGAAAAAAAGAAAAAATGGAAAAAAGAAAAGAAAGGATTGCCTTCACCACTGAAGCCCCCCAAATAAATTTCTCTGACATCTATTCATCAATAATTCTCGAGAGACATTTTTATCTGATATGAAAAAGTGACATGCTTAGTTGTCAACTATGTATTGGATGATTGTGAGCTTTTAATCTATCCATCACTTGTATATAAGCAATCAATCTATGTTTGCCAACTAACTCATATCACTTATTTATATCAGATAGACATGTCCTTTTAGAATTACTCTTTATTAATTATTAACAAGATAAATTTTTGGAGACAAAAAACATGAAGCTAAAGAAATATTTTCAGATGGCATAATAATACATAAACCCCATGATGTTTGCTAAATTCTACTTATATAAGATGATGAAAAATTAATTCAGCAATTATATAATTTGTGTGATTATATGTATATTATTTTAATTTTGTGTTATTTTCTGATACTTCACAGATGATTACACTATTATTTTTTACTACGAATACAAAGCATAAGTTGTTATTTGATTTACAAAGACTGGGGATGCTCACATTAACAAAAAAATGTAGTATGATTAGTAAAAAAAATAGTGTGTACACACGCTCTTGTCAAAAAGTTGCCGAGTAAACCAATAAAAAATAATTACATGCCCCACTGCTGCATATCTCCACCATATTTACATGTATGTAATTGTTTATCACAATAATAAGATGCCAATTTGATGGCAAGAAAGCGATATTGATGTGATTATATGTAAGATTATTGATTAAAACAAAGAATCAAGGGTTAACATTTCAAAGAGATTTGGTAGAATACAGGGCGTAGTTAAGAAGGGCTCCACTGGGCCTAGGCACCGACTAGTTTTCTTTTTTTTTTTTTTTAATTTTACTTGTTAAAAAAAAAAAAGAGGCAAGAATTTTACTATACCTACATGTATGCTGGTTATTATGCACATATGTATACGTCGTATCCATCTAAACAACATCCACCCCACTTTACCCTTGAAGTCCAACTGAAATGAGTATCATATATACATGTAGGCATAATAACCAGCCTACGTGTATTCATAATAAAATTTTTGAAAAGTTATACAAATCGTTTAGTAGTGTACTTCACAACCCAACCTACAATACCAGTTGGCTACGCCATTGGTAGAATATATTAGTGCTCTTTAGTTCCCTTAATGATGATCGTTACCCAAGAGGTAAGTAACCCAAATCGACATTTATAAATATATAAATATATATATATGTATTGCGATGTTTTTTTTTTTTTAACACTATAGTGCGAAGGTATTTAATTAATATCCACCATCAATCGTGGATTTACCGGAGAAAACGTTGTTTAGAATTTCCCAACAACTCAGTCCCAAAAATAAAAAGTGATTTCCCTAAAATAAATAAATAAAGTGCTTGTTTGGCTAAGCTTAAAATATCTGCTTAAGAGTTTATTTAATTTAAACATAAATAAACTTATTATAGCCAAAGTTAATTAATTAGAGGAATTGTATCTTGGAGTACCAATCTAGCAGTGCGACTAGTTCTTTATAACACTAGCAGTTGATGTAGACGCAGAAATGATAACTAACTCCCGATCACCAAGGGACAATTAGAGCCTCTCCAATACTCTTTAAACGTCAAAAGTAAAAGATGCTTTCTATAATATAAAAAAATACTCTTTAAAAGTAAAGAGACTACTAGATATACTCTTATTTATTTTTGATTAGTTGTTCCTCAGAAGGAAGACATTCGCCAACAAAATAAAAAATCATTCTTGTTCTACCAATATGTTGTGTTTACTATTAAAATTCTTAAATAAAATAAAATAACATAGGGAAATTAATAAAGATGTTAAAGAAATCCAAAATTCATTTAAAAGCAAGTCTTATTACGACTCAATTAAAATAAGTTCCAACTTGGGCAAACATGCTTGGATTCAATCAGAAAATAAGCAGAGGTGCCGCTATTGAGCGTAATAACGAGCGGTGCCGACAGAAGATGAAGGCACAACCACAAAACATGCCAAAAAGAAGACTTTTATTTTCTTCGTTGATCCATACATGAAATCATGGGACGACACATAATATATTTAATCCTTTTCTTAATTTGTACCCACTGCCCTTTGGTGGGTGCTGAAGTTCTCATTTTCTCAATATCCAATACTTCACGCTCCAAGTGGGATCGTTTTCAATACTATTTTCTTGATTCAAACCATGCTTAAACAATATTTTTTTAGTTACTCGAATTTATCGTGGATTTAGCTCTCTCTCTCTCTGTATAATATTATCAAGAAAAGCATGTAAAATGTAATATTGATAACAAAAATAACTTAGGAGATTGGAATTAAAAAGATTACTCTGGTTTTAATCAATCTTCAGTTGGTTGCTCCGGAATGCTCTCTAAATGAGGCCTCCATATGCCGACACGGCCTCGTCTTCGATCTCTTTGTGTCGATACCTTCTCCCTAAGAATGTCACTCAAGTATCTATCCGACGACACGACAACGTTATTTGTTGTGCCAACAACGCTGCTAGAATTCTTGGAAACATCGGTTTGGCGACTTTGATCACACACTTTCTTTTTCCTTCTCGTTAACGATCTCGATCGACTTCGGGTACTACTCTTTTCGGTTCCGACGGGTATGAGAAAGTAAATCTTCCCACGTCGAAGTTCTGTATCCGGAGAAATCAAAACAATCTTAGGGCAAATCCGTTCGCCGGACTGCGATGAGGAGGGCTTCTTTAGTACATGATTTGGATGCGATTTCATAATCTCTTTTGCTTTAATGTTGCCACTTATCTCCTGGACCCGACCATTAGAATGGACTACTCGAATCACGTCGAGTGCGCCGCACGGCAGAATGCAAGATATGCAACATCTAATGGTGTCCTTCATAGAGGGATTTGGCGGTTGCGGAAGAGGAACAGGAGGAGGAAACGATTATATATGAGGAGATCGACTTGGAAAAGATAAAAGAGAAGTTTCTTATATAATCTTTAATTAGTATTTATTTATGGGAGAAAGGGAGAGGAGATAGTGGCATTAGAGTTTCTTGGAACAAATAATAATGTTTTTATTATATGCTTTTGGCACTCTCTCTTTTTTCCTTATTTTGTGCGTGACATTTTTCACATGGGGATGAAATCAATGGGATTAATTCATAAACAATTGGTACTTTGCCTTTTGGATCCATGATTCAGCCTTTCACAATCCCCTCCTTCACTAAGTTCAATAATTTGAATTTGATAGCTTATGGGCTTATGAAGACACACATTATTTTGCATGATTTGTATTGTCAAGTTAGTTGCTTCGTGACACGTATTTGAATCGAAACATGCCATTTGTTAGCATCACATATGACTAAGAAAATTTAATGTATGTAGGGATAAAAATAACTCGTTTCTTTTAGTCTATCATCATCTTGTTGCTAGTGATAAATTCTCGTTTATGGATAAAGCGCACTATAGTAAGTTTTCTTTCATGATCTTGGTGGGTATAGTGTAGGGTCCCCATATTTGCGTGTGTGGATATGTGATTTTTGCTTTTTCTTTTATTGGTTAATTTGCAATGAGTTTGTGAGAGGAGAGGGGATTGTGATCTTTCAATATCTCCAAGCAAAGATAATGTGGACCTTGGGGCCTTTCAATGGAAAGTGATAGTTGGACTTCTTTTTCAAGAGAAATTGTCCGGTTTTTCCAATATGAATGTCAAATTCAATGCGCTTAAAACACTGGTGAGAGGTACTATAAAGTTACATATAAGTGACGAAGTTTCAAGTATCGTTAATCATGCTCTTGTGCTATTGGATGACAACTTTTCTTGCTTTTCAAACTCTTAGTTAATTGGCTCTCTAAAAAGTTCATTTAAATGTCATAAAAACTCGTAAAATTTAGAAACTAACTGGTTATATTAGTTGCCACGGCTACTTTATGAGTTTATTATGCTTGTGCCCTTGGTTCTCACTCATAAACGTGTGAATTGGGTCACCTTAACAGTTTGTCATTATACTTTACGCTTTCTTAGGGACTTACAGTTTGTCAATAAAATATTTATATATAGCATTAACACAACTAGATTTACAGATTCAACATATGATACTAATTCGTTAATTCTTACAGAAAATACGTGCAATACTTCCCTTAGTTCAGTTGATAATGATTTTTTTTTTTTTAATGAAACGCAGTTGATAATGATATATAAACAAATACAGAGACTTATATTAAATGATATGTTTCTAGTAGCTAGGTTCTTATTTTGGGCGTGTTAGGAAATGCTTAATGCTTTTACAAGGGTTTTTTTTTCTTTGTCCACATTCGATGAATGTCGCCCGTTGAGTGGTAAGAAACATGAAAAACGACTTTTAAAAGAAATTACTTTTCATAAAATTAACTCTCAAAAATACACCACTTGCATATGTTGATTAATCAATTAAATTGAATGTGTTTCAGAAACTTCAAAAGAATTCAAAAGTAAAATGATGGGTCAAGGGGAAAATTGTTCTTTTCGATGTATATATCCGAACAATTTGTTAGATGATTGATTGTAGCCCCATTTTGGTAAAAGAAAACAAATTACGTTAAACAGTAATTATTCGATTGTCAGTTAGTATTTGGCCACAACAATTACTAATGGAAAAGGCGGACCACTCATTAATGGTTGAGATGTGGATATGTTAGTGGGCAACATGTGCCCTGAGGAGTAATTCTATATATAAATTTATATATAAAATGTAGGAATAATTCTATATATAAATTTATAAATAAAATGTAGGAGTAATTCTATATATAAATTTATCATCAGTGATGTGGTCATTTTCATGTGACATATTTTAAATATATATTTAAATGAATCGCATGTTTTTATATTTTATTTAATTTATCATTTAATATATACTACTATACGGATTGTATTACAACTTAAAAAGTTAGTTAAAGAGAGGGTATGCAAGAGGCTATAAATTCCATGTAATAATTCTTCTAATAATTTTTCAATATAGGACTAGTCCCACTACCTAAATCCGGGTTGAGATCTGCCGTCCCGAAACCCCATCTTGCTCGCCGTCCCCCCAATAAGATCGTGACAAGTCATAATAATTTTACACCTCAACATATCTCTAATTAATCCAACAATATTAATAATAATAATTATTATAATAATAATAAATATTAACAATAACGGTGTTAACGTTTATTTCTCTCTCCACCCACCCCCAATACCCTCACCGGCTGCACGTCTCTCCCTCTCCAGTCTCCTGTCGCTCATCCAACACCATCTGAAATCTCCATCGTGGAAGCTGATTAGTTTTCTTCTCCCTTAAATTGCATTGAAGTATTTTTCCCCCCTTTGTGTTTTAGCAGAAATTGGGAAATTGCCGTATCCAGGTAATCTTTTTTCATGTGCTTTAGCAGAAATGGGGCAATATATGCAGTTCAATTTCATTATTCCATAATGCAATTTCAATAAGTATATTAATGCACCTGTTAGTTTATATAATAAAGAACTATGATTTGCCGTAACCGAGTAATGTGAATACCCAAACGCTTTTCTTGAATTCTGTTGTGGGATTTTAGTAATAATGTTAAATACGTAATAATGCACCAGAACATCACAAAACCATGTAGAAGTATACGGGGAAAGTGAGAATGTGAAGACCTTATTAAATAATGATTAGGAAAACAGATGAAACAAAATGATTGGTTTGGAGGATGATATATCAAAAATATATTTATCATACTATCTCGTATATATTGAATATGGTATATGTTAACTAGGTTATATAATAAAGATTTAAATTTGTGTTGAGTTAAAAGGTTTGATAGTATTTTGCTGCTTTTGTACAAGCTGATTATTTGATTCTATTCAAAATGCCACTATTTTATTGTTTGCATTCTTTTAGTTTCTTATTTGAGAATACACCATAACAAGCTGATCAATATTTATCACACATGTAGTTTAAGGTTATGGATGACAATCATAACTCCATTGAAGAAAATAATTGTCGTAGAAAGTTGGAGTTTGACTCTATAGTTGAAGATGAGAATGAAGGGAATGGAGCTAAATTTGATAGTAATGAACACATTATGTCCATCCATTCAAGAATTTCTGATGAGGCGATACCAAAATTAGGCATGGAGTTTGAAACAGAAGAAGAAGCATACAACTTTTATAATGATTATGCCTACAAGGTTGGTTTTAGTATTCGAAGAAGTAAAGGTCACAAAGACAATTCAGGTAAGATGATAAATAGAACATTTTGTTGCTCCTGTGAAGGTCATCGTGTACAAGATAAAAGACGTCTTATTGTTAAGAACCATCGCGCTGAAACAAGATTTGATTGTCTTGCAATGATGAAGATTAATTGTCGGCAAACTGGTAAATATAAAGTGACTGAGTTTATTGCTACACATACACATTCAACA
>CAVNYN010269736.1:0-14118 GCA_963692815.1 Nyctanthes arbor-tristis
CAAAGGAAAAAATAACCCCTCCAACATGTGGATCTACCAAATAAGTTAAAATGGCACCAATCGTGCTCCTATTGGAGTTACCGTTGTAAAAGAGGTAATTATATAATATAGCCGTATATAATAAGTCAGTTAAAAATAATGTTATTTCTATATTGATTGGAAACCAATTTAGTTTTAATATTTTTGTAGGAGAATGAAGAAATATTCACATAAACATTGACATATAAAAAAGAAATAGTCTATATATATATACACACACTCAAATTTTTCTGGTGAGGAAAAACAACGCAGGTTCAACGGGAATACAAAACTGCCTCCAACAGAATGTCCAAGAAAAATGATAAAGATCCGACAATTTTGTAGGAGTCATTATGGCACCCTGCTTCTATCTATCATTATTATAAATCGAATCAATTTGTTGTCTAAATATTGCACTGATCAATCGTAAAAAGAAAGGGTCACATCAAACATGGCTACCAAATTCACCTGCCTCTTGTTCTTCTTGCCGATGTTAGCTGCATTATTCGCAAATGCCCAGCCACAACCTGCTGGTGCTGGTGCCCAGCCACCAGCTGGTGGAGCCTGCTTTGACATTACAAAGTACGGTGCCAAACCTGATGCGAATATTGCCGACGCACTGTTGAAGGCGTGGACGGAGGCATGTGCAGCAACGACTCCGAGCACACTAGTGGTGCCAGTAGGCACATTTTTGCTTGATCAAGCGAGATTTGAAGGTCCTTGCAAGGCCCCTATTTCGTTCCAGCTCCAAGGCACTCTACAAGCCCCTTTAGATTATACTAAACTACCTGTCAAGGGAGACGCGTGGATTACCTTCAATCATGTCGACCATTTAGAAATATCTGGTGGGGGAGTGTTTGATGGCCACGGCACAGATGCATGGGCCAAAAATGACTGCGGCGGCGACAAGAGCGTTTATTGCGGCAAACTTCCTATAGTAAGTATATCTATCTGTTTTTGATCATCAAAATTTTTGGAATAGTAAGTTCACAAAAAAGTCCTAAATATATATATATATATATATATATTATATTCATCTTATTATAACTATATCTACAGAATTTGAGCTTCAATGCCGTGACCAACACAAGCGTTCACGATGTAACGACTAAAGATAGCAAAAACTTTCACGTCAATGTGATAGGAGCTCAAAATTTTACCTTTGAAAGGTTTACGGTGAGTGCACCGGCTGATAGTATGAACACAGATGGAATCCATATCGCAAGGTCATGTAACGTAAAGGTCTTAAACACCGTCATAAAAACTGGGGATGATTGCATCTCCGTTGGTGACGAATTGACAGACCTACATATTGAAGGGGTGACTTGCGGACCAGGACATGGCATTAGCGTGGGAAGTATGGGCAAAAACAAGGATGAAAAAGACGTGAGCGGGATATTTGTCAAGAATTGCACTTTCATTGGCACACAAAATGGTATCAGAGTGAAAACATGGCCGGAAGGCCCAGCCACTCTGAAGATAACAAATTTGACCTATGAAGATATCATTATGGATAATGTCGAGGCCCCTATCGTCATCGATCAGGAATATTGCCCATATAATAAATGCAACAAAGAGGTAAGTCAAAAAGAAAACTTTACTAATTGCAAAGTTAGTCACAACATATAGTGTCATTAACTCTTTTCTTTTCGCATGCAGGGTGCATCACAAATCAAGATTAGTCAAGTGTCAATAAAGAACGTTCGAGGCACTTCCTCCCAGCCAGTGGCAGTGAAGCTACTTTGCAGCAAGACAGTGCCTTGCGAAAACGTGGAGATTGGTGATGTTGATCTTTCTTACACTGGATCCACCGGCCCTATCACTACCACATGCATGAACGTCAAGCCTACTTTTGTAGGCAAGCAGAATCCACCCATTTGTGCTCCTGGTCAACCTGCCAATCCTGCTCAACCTGCTTAAATAAAATGAACTGAAACAATTTTACAATAACGTAGGAATGGTTATTTTGTGTTGATTAAGATTTTTCCAGAATGTAAATAAGAATGTCTCTACCTTTGGTAAAAGAGAGAGAAGTTCAATTCACACAATGAGATTGTATGAAATCTAAAAAGAGCAATCATGTGAACCATATTTTGTTCTTTAATATTAATTCATTTGTTCATTCTGATCGGGACTTCATAATAATTAAAATAGAGGGACCCTATGAACCATGGTGTTGAATTTATATAATGTAATAAATTAACTTTTAAACATTGACAACCATTATTATAGGACAAAAATAAAATGATGGTGCTAACTTAAATGATCCTTCCAATATATAGGATTCAAATATCATAATATCTATTAGTCTACAAAGTGATTACTATTATCATCTTGCGCGATAACTTTTGATCTTCTGTGATCGTGTCAATTTTAAAATATAATTTAAATTGGTGAAATGAAAAGAAATTATTTGAATATGTGTAAAAGATTTTCGCCGCTCTTTATAAATTAAGGGGAAATTGACGACTTGATGAGGACCCGTCGATATATTGACCGTTGATTCCTACAACGATATGGAGTCATTCAAGAAAACAACAAACCGGTAAAATAGATAGATTTTGTCTTGAACTCAGGAAAATCAAACTCAAGCGAACTAGGATAAAAATTCTAACCTTCAAGAGTAGTGGAATCAAGCACTCAAGATATAGGATAAATAGTCAAAGAGATTCACCCTTGAAATTGTTATGTGTGTTCTAAATTAGAGCACAAACACAAGAAATTGTTGGAAAAATAGGTATTTTAGACATAACTTTGAGTGCTATCCGATTCTTAATTTTGAGATATGAATTCGGATTTGTGTTCTCCTTGTCGAGAGTTTCGAAAACATATGTTTATTTGCCCAAAATAGTGGTTGGGTGAATGAAAAATTGAGTCTCAAAGTTTTTCATAAGAAATGAGTTTTAGTGTTGGGGGAACTGTGTCCTACATTGGAAAAATAGTATTCCAATGACTTGTTTAAAATATGTTTACATATTTGTAATGTGTAAATTGTGTAGCTGAGACATGGATCAGAAATACACTTCGGACCATTGAACATATGTGTGAGCATGGCTTACGTACACGAATGTTGGACCAGAAGTGGGCGCCTAGTCTAATCAAGTATTGCTAAAATAAGCTACGAATTTTTTAAACACTTAAACTATTGTTGGAATGTGAAGAGTTGTAACGGGGTGACTCTTGAGGTTGTTATCATTTAACTCTAATGAATTCACATTTATTTTTAGGCTTTTTACATGCCTAGCATTGCCTATATAAAGGACCAAATGTGGCCTTTATAAAGAATGAATTCAAGACACGAATTCTCCACATATTTCCTACCACACACTTCCTTATTGTGATACTGTTCGGGCACGTTTTCAGTTCGCCTGGGTAGGAAATTCGTTGCTCTGTTCTAGCGGTTTTCCTCCAGGTCTCGACTGTTGTATCCTGGGAAACAGACGTCCAGCGTATTGTGGACGAATCTGTTTTAAGGAAAATGTGTTAAACACAGGCCTCGGTCTTTCTGTTTACATTTTGTTTATGTTCAGTTTCTAACAGAGGGCTCTGTTAACATTCTGTTCACGTTATGTTTCTAACAAAGGATTCTGTTTATGTTCTGTTTACCTTCTATTTCTAACAACCTTAAAACAAATTCATGGAAAAGAGATAAACAGGTTGCTAAAATTTGAGATAAGCTTTGGCTTATGGTTGGTACAAAAGAATTCTATTCCTTTTGATACACCTATGATAAAATCTATAAAGTTGCATATGCATCATGTAATTATAAGAGTTGATATATCATATTTGATGTATGATTCTAACTAAAGCTCAAGTTGGAATTGAAGGTATTCTATTCTGTGCTTGTCTTGATTCTATCATAACTTCATCGTATCTACGGTTATGAGTTTGGGAAGTGTATCTCTACACTTGTCTCATTACACAGATAGGTTTCGAGATTGTATATGTTCATCTATGACAAGGTAATTAATCTGCCCCTCAATTCAAAATTTAACTGCAGATTGTATACATCGAATTTTTGATCATTTTTAATGTAAAATGTCCCTTTATGAGTTACATGTCATATGAACTTGGAATCAAGGAATTTGGAGGCTCATAAAATGAGTTATGATACTTTTTGTGAACCTTGTCAGGCTGTACCCGAGAATACATGAACTCCTTGTTGGATGAGGTGTTTTGTGGGTCAAAATTTTTTATCTGGATCTGAAATTTTTATATGTTGTATAAATATGAGTATCCTAAGTACTATAAAAATTTCAGACTATTTGGTTGTTGTTTGAAAGGACATATGTGGATTATGACCCACTGTGACGTCTGTGATAGCTTGCTGAAATTTTGGAATAATGGCACATAAATTTAAATTCTTTAAATTTCGTAAAGAACTTGTTCTTTTACATTAAAGAAAGATAAGTTTAGAATGTTCGAATATCTTGTTCTATTATAACAGTATGGCCTTGAGATGATAATCTCATGGTATTTTAAGGTTTTGACTTTGTTATACACTTCATGGTTCGTGCCATGTTTTGTGATCGCTAGAGCTGTGGCGAGAGTTGAAAGTATAGGATGAGTTGAAAGTGCTCCAATTTTTGGGGGCTTGAGAAACTTGGTAATATGACTTCAAAG
This sequence comes from Nyctanthes arbor-tristis, assembly GCA_963692815.1. Lineage (NCBI taxonomy): Eukaryota > Viridiplantae > Streptophyta > Magnoliopsida > Lamiales > Oleaceae > Nyctanthes > Nyctanthes arbor-tristis. Next base: position 4,642 of record CAVNYN010269736.1, read on the forward strand.
CTTGGGACTATTCCCAATTGGGAAAAGTTATATGTGACATAGGTCATCCTACTTGTGTTAACAGTGGCACAATTTGTTGTTACAACAGTGTTACACAATGGATGAAATTATAGGGATATTTGTTCTCTATAAAAGAGTTGAGAATATACTCAACAAGAATGACTAGTGTAGTGTGGTTAGCACAAACCACTTATGACACGAGGTCATACAACACTTCTATGATAGATGTGTGTTGTGGAGCGAAAGAATTGCACAAAAAATTATCAGTGCAATCTTAATGTCTAACTCTAATACGTGGCTCTAATATGTGGACAAAACCTATTACATTTTGTAATATGTGTCGGAAACATTTAGAGGAAACATATTATGGTTATAAGGGAAAAGGCACTAGAAAAGGATAACAAAAGAAGGCAAACCTACGATGGCTTTGAAATGAGCCTTCTAGCTGTGGTCTCCAATGTGAACTTTGGAATGATGGATTGACATTGGTACTACTAGGCATGTCTATTTTGATAAAAAAAACTGTTTAGTTCTTTTGAAACTGTTGGAAATGACGATCCAAACAATTTATGACTATGGAAGAAAGTCTTTCAATGTGGGGGCATTTAATCAAAAGTGGTTATACGTGCACTAAAGAAATACTGAACCACTTGATTTTGATTCATACAGTTGTGTGTGACTTGAAAACAAAAGGTGGTTATAAGTATTGAAGGTAATAAGTTGGTAGACAAGTGATTTAGGCTGTGTCTCAAGTGCCAACTTTGGCTGTGACTCAAGTTGCTCCAACTATAACTTTCTGGTTAATCATGAGAAAAAACTGGAGAAGTTCAGTGGTTTGAATTTTAAGAGGTAACAGCAGAAAATATTTGTTTCTTGACTTGAAAAGCTCTTAACCTTGAAGAAAGTCAAGGAGACATTCAAGCTGTCAATGTTGTGGATGCTTGGAAACATTTTCCTTTGCCGAAATAATGAACAGCTTGGCTTATTCGCTATGCAACGTGTATAATGCAAAGAAAAGGGCAAGGGAATTGTAGGCATCTCTTAATAGAAATATAAGACCAAGGATGCCGGGGCCAAGAAATTTATTGTTGGCCAGTTCTTAGACTATAACATGGTAAACACTACAAATGTTATCAATCTAGTGTAAGAACTTTAGGTTGTCTTACATGACATCTACGCCAAGGGAATGGTGTTGAGTGAAACCTTCCAAGTGGCGGTTATTGTTGAAAAGACACAAACGAAGGGAGAAGACCATATTGTTAGACTTCAAATTGAAGAAGAAAATAAGGTCAACGAACGTGGATTCACTCCAATTGAATCAGCTCAGGTCAAGGTTGTGTAGCATGGTCAAAGTTCTAGGGCCAAGCAGAAACAAATTTGGCGAAGGCAAGAACAATGACGAAAGCTCTAAGTTGAGGCCTAAAGGTGGAATTTTTAAAAAGAAATTCAAAGGAAGACGCTATTATTGTGACCAGCCTAGTCACAAGGCTGTTGAATGTAAAGAATGCATTTCTAAATAGTGATTTAGAAAATGAAATCTACATGAAACAACCTAAGGGGTCAAAGCAACAAAACACAGGAACACAAGGTGTTTAAACTGGTGAAGTCATTGTATGGCATGAAACAAGCACCAAAACAATGGTATGAAAAGTTTATTAATGTTTTGGTGGAGTGTGGATTTAAAATCAATAAATATATGACAAATGTGTCCAAGTGAAAGATACTTATGTCATTTTGTGTCTTTATGTTTATGATATGCTCATCGTTGATAGCAATCATAAAATGATCAAATCCACTAAAGGCATATTAAAGTCACGTGGTGACATGAAAGATATGAAAGATACACTAAAGTGATCGGAAGAGTACTAAAGTACTTGAGATACACTCGTGATTTCAGGCAGCACTATACCAGATATCCGGCTGTTGTTAAAGGATAAAATGATGCCAAATGGGTAAAAGATTCAAAATCCACAAGTGGATTTGTGTTTACTTTAGAAGGGACAGTTGTATCATAGAAATCCTCTAAACAAATAGTTATAGCCAGGTCCACTATCGAGTTTGAGTTTATTGTTTTAAACAAATGAAGTGGAGAAGCAGAATGGCTACAACATTTATAGAGGATATTTCAGAACGACCAAAACATGTGCCGGCTATCTACATACATTGTGACAGTCAATCTGCGATTGGCATGACACAGAGGAATATGTATAATGGTAAGTCTAGACCTATGCGTCGAAGATATAATACCATTAGGCAACTAATCTCAACTGGGGTTATCTCTGTTGACTATATGAAGTCAAAAGATAATCTGGCGAATCTGCTAACGAAAGGCCTAAATCAAGAGTTAGTTGAAAAAAACCTCAAAAAGAATGGGATTAAAAAGCCTAAAGATATAAGTCGGTACAAAGGAAACCCAACCTAGTTGACTAGAGATCCCAAGATCTAGGTTCAAAGGGACAACCTAATTGTAAAGACTTTGCTAGGTCACTGTGGGGTTCGAGACTTCTTTTATGTAACAGTGATATGTGGAAAGTGAGGTTAAACGGAAATGGTTTTAATGATTCTTATAAGTTGGGAAAGAATCACCTATGTGAGAGAGAAGTGGGACCGCTTCAAAGGGAATTGTTTAGGGTTCAATTCTTAGAAACTCTAGCAGAACCAGGCAGATGTTCATGGCCACAAACGAACATAACTATGAGAACCGAACTATGTCAGGGAGAATCATGTGCTAAGTATATCAATGTTTACACAAACGGTAGAACAGTTCAAGGACATCGAGTCTACTGGTCAGCCAATAAAGTACATATACTTTGGCAATGGAAGGTTCAAAGGGTTACACCTACCTATCTATTGCAATCGACTGTTGAACTTTATCACGTCAATTTCCATTCATGTGGAGGATTATTGGAAAAATAAGCATTTTGGACATAACTTTGAGTGCTATCCGATTCTTAATTTTGAGATATGAATTCAAATTTGTGTTCTCCTTGTCGAGAGTTTTGAAAACATATGTTTATTTGCCCAAAATGGTGGTCAGGTGAATGAGAAATTGAGTCTCAAAGTTTATCATAAGAAATGAGTTTAAGTATTGGGGGAACTTTGTCACATATTGGAAAAATAGTATTCCAATGACTTGTTTAAAATATGTTTACATATTTGTAATGTGTAAATTGTGTAGCTGAGACACAGATCAAAAATACACTTCGGACCATTGAACATGTGTACGAGCGCGGCCTGCGTACACGAATGTTGGACCGGAAGTGAGAGCTATGTTTGATCAAAGTTTTGCTAAAATAAGTTACGAAGTTTTTAAACACTTAAACTGTGTTGGAATGTGAAGAGTTGTAACGGGTGACTCTTGAGGTTGTTGCCATTTAACTCTAATGAATTCACATTTATTTTTAGGCTTTTTACATGCCTAGCATTGCCTATATAAATGACCAAATTTGGCCTTTATAAAGAACGAATTCAAGACACGAATTCTCTACATATTTCTTACCATACACTTCCTTATTGTGATACTATTCGGGCACATTTTCAGTTCGCCTGGGTAGGAAATTCGTTGCTCTGTCTTAATGGTTTTCCTCCAAGTCTCGACCGTTGTATCTTGGGAAGCAGACGTCCAGCGCATTGGGGACGGATCTGTTTTAAGGAAACTGTGTTAAACACAGGACTCGGTCTCTCTCTTTACATTCTGTTTATGTTCTGTTTCTAATAGAGGGCTCTGTTTACATTATGTTCACGTTCTATTTCTAACGGAGGGTTCTATTTACGTTCTATTTTTAACAGCGGTAACTATTCACATTCTATTTACCTTCTGTTTATGTTCTGTTTCCCAATAGAGGCTTCTGTTTTCTAAAAGAGGTCTCTGTTAACTTATACTGCTGAAGCTTCTAACAGAAATGAGGAGGAGAAATTCTCCAACGTTGAATTTTTATTCAAATGATTTTCATGTTCCAAGTTTGTTTTACAATGAGTTATAAGACGTCTGTTTATACCCCAAGGCATGTTGAAATAGCCGCGCGTGTAACTGGACACAATACAGTGCAGTCGCAACGTGATCAGTGTGTGGCCGCAATGAAGAAAAAAAGCTCAGCAGCGTGCAAGTTGTGTTCTGGGTTCGATACACTATGCGCCTGCAATGAATAGGCATTGCGCAAGCAATGAATAAAAGGTTGCACGTTCAGAATTTACAGAAAAGGTCCTTGTCTTTGTCGTTGCTACTCGAATCGGACCTAAAGGTTTTGTTTTCGATTACTTTGGCCTTCTAATTCAAATTTCTTGTATAATTGGCTTGAAAACATTTGAATCAATCACCCTTGGTTCTTCCACTTTCAATCTGATCTGGAGAGGCGCCAAATTCTCCATTTGCAATTTAGTTCCAAACTTTTACTCAAACTCCGATTTCTTCATTTTTGGTGCAACAAGGCCACTAAAACTTCTAAAATATCTTCTTTGATCTGTTCTTTCAAAAATTTTGTGAGTTTCAATTTGCTTTGACTCCGATTAAAAAATGAGGCGGATCCAAATTAATCACATCACTACTTCCTTTCAGGATATATTCCACAACCCTAAAATCCAAACAAGGTTATGATTCACTTTTGACTTGATTTCTGTCTTCGAAGACATTGGCGCAAACTCCAAAAATCCTCTCGACACTCTTCCATTCCGCCATTACTACCGGTTCCCGCCAACAGTCCAGCTCATTCTTTTCCCATCCCTAGTGAAAGTAAATAAAAATTTGAGACCCAATAATTTTTTCCCCAATTTTAGTTCCAATAATTAATTTGATCGACCAGTGATTTCTCGTGCTCCATGATACATACTGTGTTATATACATATCAAGAAAATAGAAAAGTTAAAATCTTTTTTATTCATGAGAATGCTAATGCCATATTTATTATTCCATACCAATAAAAAGAATAACCATGCCCTAATTTAGCAGGTGTTTGTTATGCCTCAAGATAGACTCGAGTATGCGCTTGACTTTATAATTTGTTCTAGTTGTGTTCATAATTTTTTTAATCACATTTTCAATCTCGATTTACTATTTAATACCGTATATTTTATATTCAGTAAAAGTTTTTATTTGAAAGTTTCGTTAAAAACGTCGTTAAACATTTCAAACAAGTACCCAAAAAAATAGTTAAAGTCTGATTACTTATTATTTTTCATTTTGAAAATGCTAACAAAAAATTTTGGAAGAAAATTATTATCTAATGTAAGAGTGCTAATTGAAAAAATAAAGGAATAAAAATATTAAGGATATAAATATAAAATATTAAGGATATAAAATGTGATACATTTATAAAAAAGTTTGATGTCAGTATATTTTGCCGAAAAATTTATGAAGATAACTTCGAAAATATGCAAAAGTTGAAGGCATAACGTTCTACTAATAATAAGTAATAAAAAGTGTATTGTTTGATCCTAAACTTAAAGTACAATAATTAAGGGATTAAAATGAGAAAATCTGTTTTCTAGTCTCCCCACTACCATCAACAATGTAAGATTGTGATTTTGGTTTATGGAATGATAGTTGGGTAAGCTAGTTTTGAATAAGGAGAAAAACTTTATTTTCATTTTCATCAAAATAAAGGAAAAATTGACATTTTGCCCTCTAAAATTGAAACCCTCTTTTTTTTTTAACACAATCAGGGCCCGACCATTTTAATCGGTCCAGCTGGTTTGATTTTCATAATAATCTATAAATATATATATATATATATATATTGGGAAACTAGTCTGCGGTACAAATGTACCGCAATTTTCCGCCCAAATTGATAAAAATGAAGGTATAATTGACTTTTTCAATTATGTTGGGTAAATATGTAGTAACATCCTTCTTTTCTCAATACATATACTGTATAGCTTGATTACGTTGGTAATGTTTTTAATTAAAACTTAGTTAATTATTTGTGTTCAATATTTTATTTTTTATGGAATCCTAATTAGTAGCCCATTTCTTTTCCTTTTTCTTGGTTCTTTCCATATGCACAATTAGTTTTATTATTTTTGTGGAATCACTAAATAAGTGGCCTTTTCTTTTCCTTTTTTGTGGTTTTTTCCATCTTTCCATGTACAGCATCAATTACCTTTACCATTTGTGTATTTCATCACGGAGAAGAAGACGCTAAATGAATGTCGGAGCATTTCATCGATTACCTTTTCCATTTGTGAATTCATTACCCAAATCTCTCGACTCTATCTCGTCTGGTGTGAACGCAGCAGATATGGGTCATCGATTTAGGGTTCTTTGTCCTGGTAATCTTACTCCGCTAAATCTGATTTGATAGTAAAAATCTGATTGGCTATCATTATCAAATAGGTTCAAATATTAAGGTATATGGTTAGATTTCAGTAAAATCACAAAATTTGATAGCTTCATGAGCTTATGCGAAAACAAATATTCAAGGAATTTCTTTCACCTAAAGACACTAAAATCAATTTTTAACCAACGCATTTATATTATAGAATTTCCGGACAAATAGTTATGAGTATTTGAATTAGATGGTGTTCTTACTTTACTTTTGATTTTACCTTTTTTTATCTTAATAATCATTTACTCTTTCTAAGTTGATTGTAATTTTAAGTGATAAATTTGACTATTCTCAATTGATTGGTTATGATTTAACTACATATAAATAATTATGTCCAACATATTATAAGTACTATATAAAGTCTATCATTTAATAGGTGATGTGTAATATATAATTTATATATCTAGAGTGTAACATAATATAATTACAAAGGTCAATTGCATTATAATAATAATGTGTTCTATGTTTCATTAAAAAAATAATAATAATGTATTATATGATACGTTATTGATACATTACGCGGTAACGATCAGAACTATCTCTCCTAAATAATATTATGATTTACAGTTTAATTATTATTTGATTGGACAATCTCCCGTACAATGCACGGGTGAAAAACTAGTAATAAGAATAATAATTTGATATACTAGCTCTGTCTCACAAAAATGGTCCATTTCTAATTTCCATAAATATTAAGAAATGTGTAATTAATAGTGTTAGAAAGATAAAATTTAGAGCTTGTTTGATTCTCTTTATTTTTTCTCATTATAATTGCATCTACTATTAATTTGACCACAACTGGCTAACTATCACAACACATTTCAAACTTTAATTAAATTTTCACAACTCGCTTCAACGCATTCTAATTTTTTTGTCTAATATACTTTTTCATTTATTAAATATTACACTTTAAATAATACTACTATTTTGTTAACTAGCTATTTCACCCGTACATAACACGAAATGATAATACCACATAATATAAGCAATTCAAGAAGATTAAACATGATTTTATAAAAAATTTTAAGCTATAATATTTGATCATTTATATGTGTGTAAAGAAAAACAATATAAGTGATATCCGCAATACAATATCTTTCATTAATAAAGATAAAAAATAGTTCACACAAATAACCTAAGAAAAACATTGAAGAAAATTTTTAGAGTTTATATTAGGCTGCCAGCATATAACGCACGAAGAACTATGTTACATCCAATAAATATAGCTAGAATAAATTATGAACGATAATACATGTATTACAACATTTATAGTAGAATTTGTTATTAGGTTATCTTTAACACAGGTCATAATTTTCAGACATTTTCAATTTATAACCCTTGAAATATTTATATAAAATTGTCTATGAGTGAACGCCAACTTTTTCTATAAAATACACATGCTATTTATTGCCCCGTTTGTTTAATCAGCGTTTAAAGAAGTAAACCGTCGTAAAGTCAATTGGAAAATTTAGGAATTGGCTAATATTGGAACTAATCTGAAAAATAATCTGACGGTATGAGATAAAGATGGAGATGGTTCGCCAGTTCACAATAAACTTTTTTCAATAATGATCCATTAAAATTTTGAACTTTTTGAAAACTTAAGGCCCATAGGCCAATGTCCTATTATGCATAACGCTTCTCCACGTTTCTTAATATAGGCATACATCATCAATTCTTTTCATTAAATAACTAATGTGAAATTCTCTTTCTATTATCAAATTCACATTTCCAATGGCCTTTAAACTATAATATTTTATCATTATGTGTGTGAAAAGAGAAAAATATATGTGCTACTCATAATACGATATCTTTCATTAATAAAAATAAAAAATGTTCTATAAAAAAACCTAAGAAAAACATTAAAGAAAATTTGTGAATACTATAACTAATTCGAAAAACAATCCGACAGTGTGAGATAAAGATGGAGACTGTTCATCGGATCACAATAAACTTTTTTCAATAATGATTTATTAAAATTTTGAATTTTTTGAAAGCTTAAGACACATAAGCTAAGGCTTTATTATGTATAACCCTTCTCTAAGTAGTTTATATAGGCACACACCTAGGGGGCGAACCCAGGATTTGAACAAGACTGAGCTGGATTTAGGAAAAAATAAGTGGGGGTTGGAAGGGGGCAGCGCCCCCGAAAATTTTTTTATACTATATTGTTATAAATGAAATTGCACTAGAAATGTCAGAATACATAAAAACTTAAAAATAAAATTGGCATAGTCTCATTTGTAAATTAACTGAAACTAAACCTGAAATATAATAATATTCCACTAAAGACACAAATCACAAGCATATAAATAATTTTAACCACTATTTATCAATTAATGACAAACAAAAACAAATAAATATTGTAGCACAAAAGATAAAATAGTCTTCATTCTCCTAAATAAATCATAAAAATAGATAACAAATGTTTAGAATTAGATTCACATCAGTTGTGCTCGACGAGATTTTGAAGTATAAAATTCATCTATAATAGACTCGACATCTAACTCCAATGTGAACTCTCGTTCAATATACAGCGTCATGCAATCTCCAAGAAAGTCATCCTCCATCTTGTTGCGAAGGGCTGCCTTGATATATTTCATTGCAGAAAAGCTCGCTTAATGGTTGCAGTTGAAACTGGTAAAGTCAATACAAGAGAAATCAATCTAGTCAACATAATATAAGTCTCTGACTTCCAGCTCTTAACTAATTTTCTACACAAGTCAGAAAGTGTAGAGACTTTGAATCAAGGATCAGGCATCACATTGTACTCAAAATGCTTCAACTCATACTCCAACGCACAAATGTCCTGATTTGAAAAATCCTGAGGATAGAATTTCTGGGCAAGCTTACAAATATCACCTCTATTGTATGACTCAAACTCATTCCTTGGATCCAAAGCCACACTTAGTAAAAGAAGTTCTACAGATGTCTCATTAAATCTTATATTTAACTCCACAATCACAAAATCTATTGCTACATTGAAAACATCAAAGTGATAATGATGCTCAACAGTGATATGATCCTTACATCGACCTTCTCTATGGAAACAAGATAGATCAGGAACAACTATATCATTCTTCGAGCAAAAACTTCTCACTTCATCAAGAAATTCCTCCCATCCATCTTCTCGCAATTGTTGAAGAAAAGTTTTTGT
>CAVNYN010269737.1:0-11905 GCA_963692815.1 Nyctanthes arbor-tristis
CTTGATACGGCTCTAAAATTTTTTTTCCTTGAGTCACTCAACAAGAAATTAAACTTTAGTTAAATTCAACCCACGGTTAAGAAACATCATATGTTTCATACTGATAAACATATTCACGAACGAGAAGCCTTGAGTTATCAGCAAGCTGAAATTGGTTATGAACTCTGGTTTTTCACTATAACAGTGGAAGGCGTGTATTAATACTTAATACGAACTTAATATTTTAATTAAAGGATCAGTCTCATCTCAATCATGTATAGTAATGATATCTAATATGTAATTAACTATACATAATTAATAAACACGGATCATTATGGATTGCATATACTCAATCTTCTTGAGCCATGAAGAAGACTAGATAATAATTTATTAGGAGACATTATATTCGACCACCAAATGTTAAAAGCAAAAATCTCCATTTTCCCTTTCCAATTTGTATCATATACAAATTAGCTTGTTATATCTCAAACAAGAAAGGCAAAAAATAAATTAATCATACAATCATAACTAGTATCATATACCAGCTTATTGCAACCACTCATATGATTCAAGTTCATAATAATCCACTATATCCATTCAATTAATATCACATATTAATTAACATATCAATTTCTAGATTTGGTGTTGACAATAATTGTCTAAACAAATTTAGACAGGATAGAACAGATCAATCAAAATTAAACAATTAATCTAATTAATTACATAATTTCTCATCAATAAAGTCAATCAATTAATCGTATTAATTAACCAACTTTATTACTAATTGGGGATTACTGCAAAATAACTCTTTATTTTGTTTTCATATCAAACTCATACTTTGATATAAGTTTTGGAATGATTTAGGGTTGAAATCACAACTTGAATTAAGTCAAAATTCAACTTTATCCAAATAAATAATTTTGGCAAAACAATTCTTTTGCAAAATTTAAATTTTGACTCTATTGAAAATTTTCTAAAATTTTGCTAAAGTTTTAAGTTGTAATTCAAACCCAAGGACCAATTTGTCAATTTAAAAATACAAGACTGATACTGAAATTTTAAAAATTTAGGGTCAATATGTGAAGTTCCAAAACCTAGATGACTTTTCTTGTAATTTCAGAAATTCAAGGACCTTCTTGTATATGTCAGAAACATGTGGGGCTTGCTGTGTAATTTCAGAAATTGCACAATAGGCGATCTTCCCCAATTTGACAGGTAACTATTCAGGCTAGGGTTCATAACCCTAGCCAGGGCAGATCTAGCGTTGCTGCGCGTACAGCGCCATGGACGGGGAATGAGCCTGTCCCGGCTGTCATCAAGGCGGCAGCAAAGCTACTGCGAACCGCCATTTAGCGGAGGTGCTGCTGCTGTTTGGCATCGGCTGCTGTCGCTTGTAGAAGCCCAGTGCTGCTGCAGCAGCGGCCATCGGCGCTGCTAGTGCAGCACTCTGCTGCTGTGGCGGCGGCTGCACTGACCATCCTCCGCCGGAATGTCCTCTCGGCCTATAATGTTCTTCTGGCCAATTTCTTATCTTTTTTCCTCTGGGTCTGGAACAGTACATGGACAAGACTATAGACTCAGATTGTGAAATCAAATTTCACAACTGCCTGCTTTAAATTAGAATCATATTAAGATGATAAAAATCAAATTTCATGTTTAAATTATTTCAAAAATAATTTAGATCAATACCAAAATCAAATTGATATATAATAACAATTATTGTGAATTTCATCAATAGTATTAAACAAATTCTAATAAGTAACAAGGCAAGCTCTGATACCACTATTAGGAATTGAACAATATATGCACAGCAGAAATTAAATAAATATTCAATTCCTATGCCTAAGATCGACCATGCACTTGAAAGAATTCGCGATAGAAAGGTACCTCCTAGATTTGCGCCGTGAATAGTAAATCCTATTTGACCATTGGGGCAATGCTCATCACCACAACTGTCTAATTGTCCAGCCTTTAATGGTAATCCACACGGCAAGAATGGATTTGGAACTCTATAACATCGAACAATTCGAAGCGGATATATAGTAGTATGTTTAAGGTTCTATCAATTTAATGTGCTAACAAGGAATTGATAGAATATCCACGATCATATCGTGTAGAACTCGTCATACGAATTCTTCCAATTGTCTCTCTATTAGACCCTAAACATAAGACACCTATTTATAGTTGTAGGATGTAAAACCCTAACCATATTTCGGCTTCCATGAGCCTACAACTAAGCGGTCCAATTAATTAATCTTATTAATTAATTCGGCCCGATTAAACCCAGTCCAAATATTGGACCTTAGATATCAATTCCAACAATTACTTCATAATATGAGCATGTCATCTACATATAGACAAACCATAGCGTATGTATTTCCAAATTTCTTTGAAGATCGGACATTTGTCACACTCACTTATGGGGAATCCATTTCTGATCATGACATTATCAAATTTTTCATGCCATTGTTTAGAAGCTTGCTTTAATCTGTATAAGGACTTAACAAGTTTAGAAACTTTGTTCCGATCTTCTTTTTACTTTAAAGCCTTCCAATGGTTCCATATATGCTTTTTTATTTAAATCCCCATTTAAAAATGCAGTTTAACATCCGCTTGATGTATATGCAAATTGTGTATGGCCACTATCACAATTGACAAGAGTATGGATGTAATTCTCGTCACAGGAGAATATGTATCAAAGAAGTCAATCCCTTCTTTTTGACGATACCCCTTTGCAACAAGTCGAGCATTTTATTTATCAATGGAAACACCAAATCTTAATTTTCTTTTAAAGATCCATTTACGTCCTACTGATTTTGATCTTTTAGGAAGATTAACCAACTGCCAAATATTGTTACTTAATATGGATTCCATTTCGCTATTTATAGCTTTCTTCCAAAATGAAGATTCCAGACTTTTCATAGCTTCATCAAATGCTTGAGGTTCGTTTTCAACCATATAGTTAATAAAATATGGACCAAAAGTTTTAAAAACCTTTGCACTTTTACTCCTTCTTGGCTCAGTTTCTTCGTTACTTTCACATATAATGTCTCGAGATCTCTTTTGAGAATTTTCAACAATATCTTTATTTTAAAGAAATATGTCTTCAAAAAACTCAGCAATCTTAAGATTCAATAATAGTATTCACGCGAATATCACTTATATTAGATTTATACACTAAAAATCTATAAGCACCACTATTCGTTGTATATCCAATAAAAATGCAATCAACAGTTTTTGGCCCTAACTTAATCTTTTTAGGAGGTGGAACCGCCACTTTGGCTAAACACCCCCACTCTTTCATGAATTTTTAGGAAGGCGTCTTGCCTTTCCATAATTCATACGGTATTGAACTAAGTTTCTTGTGAAGAACTCTATTTAAAATAAAACTAGCTATTATGACAACTTTCCCCACAAGTTCTGTGGTAAACCTGAACTTATAAGCACAGCATTGGCCATGTCTTTTAAAGTTCTATTTTTACTCTCAGTAATTCCATTTTGCTGCGAAGTGTATGGAGCCATTGTTTGACGAATGACACCAAATTTAGAACATAATTCATCAAAACTTGACGAATCATATTCACCACTCCCTATCAGATCTTAACACCTTAATCATTTTTCCAAGCTAATTTCAACTTTATTTTTGTAAGCGACAAATGCATCTAAAGCCTCGTCCTTACTACTTAACAAATATATATGGCAGTATCTACTATGATCATTGATACCACCTTGAGTTTGAACAAATTTTAAATTGCAAATGTTGCTGTGTATCAAACCTAATGGTTCACTACACCTTTTAACTGAGTTAAAGGGTTTTTTTAGCAAATTTTGCTGCAATACAAATTTCACATTTATGATTGTGATGAGAATCAAGTTTAGGAATATGCCCTAAACCTACAAGTTTCCTTAACGAAGCATGATTCATGGGTCCTAATCGACTATGCTACAAAATAGAAAACTGGCACAAGTAAACAGAATTGTTAATTTTATTCATAACTTGCGGGTAGAAATAGGTGGACTTTTTATCCACTACAACAGCATTGAATTTAAACAATCCATCAAGCAAATTACCTTTTCCAGCATATATATCCCCTAGTGAGTAAACCTTATCGGACTCAAAAATAATTTTAAATCCATTCTTGATGAGAATCGAACCAAAAATCAGACTCTTCTTAATGTTGGGGACATGCATATATCATTCAATGTTAATTCCTTTCTGAATGTGAACTTCAGAATCACTTTTCTGATTCCGTCAACCTTGGACTATGTAGAATTTCCCATATAGAGATTTTCATCATGATCCACCTTCTTATATTGAGCAAATAGACCTCTGTATGTATAGATATAGCGAGTGGCTCCTGTGTCTGACCACCAATCCTTGGCATTAGATACCAAGTTAACTTCAGAAACAATGACAGACAAGTTTATGTCAGCAACGTCTGAAGTAATATTGTCTGTTTCAGTAATGTTTGCATGGGCAGATTCTTTGCATCTTTCTTTTTGCTTCTACAGTCTTTTACCTTACATCCTCGCTTCCCACAATTGTAACAGTTACCTTAGAACTATTTAGCATTTTTGTCCTTTTTATTGGTATTGGATAAGTAGAATGCTTCCATTTCTTACTAGTATTGCACCCGTAAGTTGCACGGGAAAACATTCTAAAAATAATAAGTAAAAATGGAATAGACCATCAATTAATGAATATTTAAAAATGAAAAAGCATCCAATATATATTCCACTGTACTTTCAAAATGAATAATCTCTAACATATTGATCAACTTGATGATATATGCTTGTATCAAACAATTAGTCTTGATATGAACCATATAGTATGGCTTGACCATATGGTATCATAATAAATTTTTCCATCTTATTTCGATATATTGTGGAATTCTAAAATTCATTGACTATCGCTACTATGATTTCTATTTAGCGTGGTCCGCCACTATGATTTCTATTTAGCATGGTCCGCCAAACACTAATGTTAGATTCCTGAAATCATGCTTGCAGATTACTAATTTAAGCTGATCATTTAACTCTGTATTCAAGAGCAACAGATTCCTCTTACAGCAAGCATTCCATTATTTCACTCTCCTCTGGTTCCCAACATGCAGAGCATATTGACCAAATATTTATTCAGTCTCATGTATAGCATATCTAAGTCCCTTAAGATTGCTCTATAACAGAACCTACTTGAGACAGTTTTAAACTAACCGTATGACAGTCATGTGGAACTTTAACTCACGTGCACAATCATGCTTTGGAATTAAATTCACATAATGGTCTTGTCCAATATACCTATCTTGAAGTGTATCAATGTCATCACTCACGACCTCAACCAGTCGCGGCGAACAAGATAAATCACCTATTTTATTAAGTTAGAGTGATAGGCAAATGAACCTTAATAGAATGAAGTGCCAACCATTATTCTTGGTTCAGGACTAATGTTTTTAGTTGAACTATTACATACATCTTCTGTACTTCCAAAGTGCTCATTTAACATTTTGTCAAAGCAACCAATGGCACTTCATTACCGCTTTTCATTAACAAGTTTGCAAATAATAAACATCGCATTTATTCGATAAATAAATAATTGTTTATTGACAATTCAGTCAACTACACTTTATTGGGCATAAACCCCAATAGTTTTTGGAATGAATAAAACGAGCTCTAAGTGTCCATATATATATAAATGTCAGAAAGATACATTCTCAAAAGACATGACCCTTATAAAGGTTACAATCATTAGAATAATGCCTCGTAGAAAAGGCATGCCTGTTAGGAATTGATCATGTCTAAAATTCACAATCCTTCACTCAAGGACATGACTATTCATCCAAAAATATTCTTAACATTTTAGAATATTCTAATATTTAATTCCAAAATTTCTTATGAGTTTAAGCGGTTCACAATTGACATTAATTTCTCATTCATCCGAAATTGATTTAGAAATATTAATTCAAACATGATTATCTACTAACGAAGTAGAATGAAATTGGGATCCAAAATCTTATAATCAATTAATAATTTGCACTTAAAGAGATAAAATTGTAATCCAAAATCCAATAATCAATTAATAATTTCTGTTTAAACAATTGTCAAAGTGGTTAATATTGACTTTGCAAACCAATTTCCATCAGTACTTGTGTATTAACATCAAATGCAATTGATTCCAAGTAATTCATCATTAATAGATCGATGAAGAGTTTTTTTCTTTTTTTTTTTAATTTTTACATAGATTAATTAATGAACTGAGGGCTAATAAGGAATTAAAAAAATATGCAAGGGTGAAAAGGGAAATCAAATGTTTTTCCCTCATCCACACTTTTATATAATAGTGATGTGATATAATTGTGTGACATTATGTTTATTATTTTTAAATAATAATATATTTTGTTTTGTTCATTTCAATTACTATGGTACAGTCATGTTTACTCTATAATTTTGATGAGGAAGTTGACTAAGAGTTCGTTGATATCCAGTGGTCGTGGTAGACAGTGTTGTGCTAACTTTAATCCATTATTTCCTTTTGCAATAATTGAAAATACACATACATTTTTCTATTTATGGTTTTTTAATTAAAATTTTAGTTTTACCGGATGTCTTACTAAGTTTTTCATTGTTCTTATTTCTTCTAGACTTTTTTATATAATAAATATTAATTTATTTTCAAGTAGTTTTATATAGTAATACTCTTTCTCTTGTAGATACATTATTCATGTCCAATAAAATATGCGTTACTCATGTCCAATAAAAGGTCACGTGGAACAATTCCTGAAGGGTCAACTAATGTATTTTCATCTAATACATTATTTAATCTTCCTGTAGGAGCAGCTTCAAGAATACCATTTAGTGACATCACAAATGGTATTCGATGAAATTCATTCTGTATTTTAATTGGGATACACCATTGGATAAATTGTAATCTTGTTATACATTTACATACAGCAACTGGTTCGTCCCTGTTGTCCATAGGGTATAATATATGCGTAAGAGGGCTTAACTTCAAGATGCTTGAGCTGAAACATACAAATCAGAATAATTGTGTGCCATATCAATTATTCGGCTATCACAATCTTCCTATAGATTTCTTCTAGTTGGTTCCTTCTAGTGCTGCTAATATTGTTGGTCTCCCTAATATGATTTGTTCTGAGAGAAGTTATCTGGCTAACAGAGTTTGCGAGTATTCATTTAATTTATAATAATATGTATAAATATTGTAAGTTCGTTTAGTTAATATATATTATTATAATTTCATATTGGTTTTTTGATTCCTTAAAATTATTATTATAATTTTTTTGGTTATTTTATTTAATTTACTTTATTTTAATATAATAAATATTTTATTTTTTTGAAGATAAATTGTAAATAAGATGCTTTTTTTTTTTAAATTTAAGTTGATTTTGATGCAAGTGTTTTGGATGAGAGTCTTTTCGGTAATAGAGATGCTGACGATTCTGATAATGAAGACATTGAATATGTTAACTTATCCAAAGACAGTATGTTTGTAACTTTTAGATTATTGTAGTAATGTGAATTAATATTATATTCCATCATTCTTACTGAGTTGAGCTTTATTTCTTAATTTAGAGTACTATGATATTGGAAATCTGATATATGAATGCGAACATTGTGATGCTATATTTAGGTATGTCGAACGAATTTTAAAGTGCTACAACTCTAGAAGCCTCAAATTTAGTTTGTGTTGCCTGAATGGAAAAGTTGTACCGCCCCGAATTGAAGATCCAACTGCTCTACTTAATGATCTGTTGTTTGGTAGAGATGATGGAAGTAGGAATTTCGTTGAGAATCATCGCTCCTATAATAGCTTGTTTTCCTTTACATCTATGGGAGTAAATATTGATAGGAGTCTAAATACTATGATTGCACCACTTATATTTAGACTGAATGGTCAGAGCCATCACAAAATTGGAAGTTTGCTCTCACTTCAAGTTGAAGTGCCCAAATTTACACAGATGTATATTATAGATCCACAAAATGAGGTGTCGAATAGAATTTGTGCTGTCAGGTAATTAGTAAATAACTGGTTTACTTAATTTTATTATGTCTATTATTGTGTATTTTTTATGCATTTTATGCCATTATTTCAATTGATATTATTTTATTTTTTTAGAAAAACTATGTGCCCAAATAGTCTAAGACCTTATATTGTTGCTTCATTAAAAGATATGTTTGATGAAAAGAAAATTTGGTTCATCAGACCACACTTGATAGATTTAACAAGTCAGATGTCCCTGAAATTAAGTAGAAGCTCATTGCAAATCATAGCAAAGATGATAGGGAATATAATCTTCCCGAGAAAGATAAGGTTGCTGCAATAACTGAAGGTGATTTAGATACTTCTCCTAAAAGGTGTGATATTATTGTTGAAACACAATCAGGAGATCTACAATAGATAAGTGTACTTCATCCTC
This sequence comes from Nyctanthes arbor-tristis, assembly GCA_963692815.1. Taxonomy (NCBI): domain Eukaryota; kingdom Viridiplantae; phylum Streptophyta; class Magnoliopsida; order Lamiales; family Oleaceae; genus Nyctanthes; species Nyctanthes arbor-tristis. The sequence continues at coordinate 8,415 of CAVNYN010269737.1, forward strand.
AGTATTTATCACTGCAGTACTCGTTGTTGCTTCTGTTTCACCCAGATGGTCTTAGAGTGGATGTCAATCGTGCTGGTGTTGATGGTCTTCAACTGGAGGAAGAAAAACAGTATCAATGAAGAATACTTTGCGTTTAGGTTGCAGGAGCAAAAGGATGAATCACACCATATTTTATCATCTAGGATACTGTTTCAACAGTTTTTGGTTGATGGTTACAATGGTCGAGCCTTCTCGATTGGCAATTATAAGGTCACATAAAAAGAATTGAGATATATTACCTGGGTCATTTATAGGTGGTGCTCATAACACCATGCAAAATTATTAGGATGCAATGGCTATATGTAAATAGGCTGGATATCTTGATCTATTTATCACTTTTACTTGCAACCTTAAGTGGCAAGATATTACCCATTATGTTGATGTTGATATCAAATTCAGCCTTCGACTCAACAAACAAAATTTGTATTCGCGGGAAATTTATATTTGAATTGGCTTGCGTAGTTAATGTGTAAAGGCGAGGAATGTTTGCAATAAATGGAAGAAGATCGGAAGAGCGTCGTGCCAAAAACAAGAAGAATGAAATTTTTTTGGGTCTCCCTCTCCTCAGCTTTGTTTGCCTCTATTTATAATGCCAATTTGCCCATTGCACGAGGGTGATGATTACATGTATTTTATACTGGGCCCATATGAATGACCTATGGGTCATGTCAAATGGGATTTGACCTTTACTTCTCATGCTAATGACTACTGAAGTATGTGGGGCTGGGGGCAATCACTTTGCATTCAATGCTAAAGTCTCATCAACCATAAGCGATAAGGTCCCTTACGTGGGCTCCCAAACAGATGCTTAGCTAGCCTGCTCGTCACGTCGCGACGTTGGATCAGGGTACTTTGAGCTCGTTGGCGTAGTGCCGTAACATCCTTAGCTGTGAGAACCCAAGAATGGAGACTTACCTCTGAGGTCGCCAAAATGGGCTCTTTAGATCTTTTGGTTGTTTAGTTGTTAGGCTATTAAATTGGATGAACTTCTCAGAGTCGGTTCCTAGGACCCTGTAACCGTTGACCATTGTTGACCTTTGACCCTTTGCCACCTGGTAGATATAAAATGCCCTCTCAAGGTTGCTATTTCTGACCTTCAGAGTTAGCAGCCTTGAAGTTTCACTAATAATTCCCTACAAACTTTTTGCCGCTTGAATTTAGACTCTTTGAATTTCGAAACGGTTGAGATACTGTATTTAGCCAAGTGTTACTTTTATGGTGGAATGGCATATTTCAGAGACTTAAAGGAGGTAATCATTAATTTGATTGTTGTGCTTTTACTTCCCAAAGCATCACGAGGCCATCACGCCATACCCAACCTTATTTATAGTCCTTGCCTCATTCCCGTTTTCCCCTATATCTTCTATTCACTTCAAAAAGGTTTTGTCTTCAAGGGATTCTTGCTTTCTAAGGTAATTCTCTTTTGTAATTTTTGAGATTTCTTTGGGTAGCCTTGGGTTAGTAGAATGACGGCTGGAAGAAGGGAAGTCTCCTGAGCGAGCGCCGGCTAGTCAGTTAAAGAAGCAGAGGAGCCAGTGGTCCAAGTTGAGTGGGAAGGGAGAGAGGACGAGGGAGAAGAAGAGGAGGTAGAGGCTAGCTCTAGTGGGCGTTCTCCGGCGGTGGTAGTGTTAGAGAAGGACTAGTCGTGGTCGGCCAAGGATATCCCCTTGCCGTTGAAGGAGGGGGATTTGCTCATCATTCATCGTCGGTACTATGTACGGGATGATGTATCGCTGTGGCTCCCTTATGAAGGGGAAAGGGCCCATAATCCTCCAAGGTAGTGCGTGGCTACGAGTAGGAAGATGTTTCAGGCTAGGTTCAGGGTCCCTCTTCCCAGACCTGTGACCCGATTATTGTAGTTTTGGAGAGTTACCCCTGTAGATCTCACCAACAGGGTGGAAGATCGTAACAGGGGTCTTCGCTTTGTGGCGGCCTAAATCCCAGCCATGAGGATTTTGACTCTTATTATTTGTTGAAATCCTTTCCCTCTAGAGGGAAAGATTGGTTCTATGTGGCCGCTCGGCCAGAATCGGGAGCCCAACGGCTCTGGGGAGATCGGAAGAGCAAAGGGGGTACCAGACTTGGTCCTAGAGTAGAAAGAGAGTTTGTTCTGGGTTGGAGGCAACTGAAGGACTCCGCTGGCCCTAAACCACGAGGATACAAACATGGCGACCAGCTATGTGAATGCTTATAAGTAGCTATCGAGCGAACTCTTTTTCGGGGCTGGCGAGTTAATACTTAAAATTTTCTCCTTCTTATTTTAGGAATCAACAGGCCGTAGTTGATATCTTTAACCTTCAAGGAGCAAGTTCAAGAGGTCACTGTGTTGTAAGCTCAAGCTTGCCACGTTATAGACCTGACCAAGGAGGATACGCTGACTGAGGTTGGCCTTTCAACACCGAGGTTGGAACGTAGCGACAGTGGTCCTAACAACAATAAGTTACAAATGTGCTCTGGATCTGTTTTCATATGTATGGCGACCTGACGCATACTTTTTCCTTGTTCTAGGTAAGGAAAACCACCAAGAACAATATGAGGAAATGAGGTCCACCGGAGAAGTTGCCGCAGCCCTAGAGAAGAATAAAAGGAAAAAACTTCCTGAAAAGGCCACGGGCAAGCGGGTTATGAAAGAAGCCGACCTCACAATTGTGGACTCCCCTACCAAGCTGCAACATGCTACTTTCTTACCCACTCCTCTTGGCTCCTTCCCTACTTCATTGCCCTCGGCTTTGACGTTAGGCAGGGAGAGTACACTGGCTCAGGAGAAAGGGGTTTTGGACCTGTTGGTGGACGATCTGTTTCTCCTTGTCTAACAAAACTGCCAGGCTATGTTGGAAAAAAAATGAAGGGTAAGAGGCCTAAGGCTTTACTCAGCTTTAATCTCTCGAAGAGACCGCTTGAGACCGTACTGAAAGGGCTGCCTGGGAATCTCGACGATGCCATAAGCAACGTGGCTAAGAGCCGGTCGAAGAAATAGGAGAAGTACGCAAACTCCATATTGCTCACTGAACTCTTTCAAACAAGTACAGCTATGCGAGGCCGTTCGGCTATCTTGGACCAGCATGTGGAAGTTTGTGTCTACAAAGTAATTGAGGACACCAAGAAACTGGCCAACGTGGCAGACCTAGCCACCAAGGTAAAAGAAGAGACCGAGTTGGAGCTGAAAGAAAAGAAGCAGGATCTGGCTGTTTCCAAGGATGAGGCTGCCCTACTAAGAAACTACCTTGAGGCCTCTAGAAAGAAGATTGAAGAGCTGGAGAGCACGTTAGTGGCTGAAAGGTCGAATTCCGAGCAAGCTCTACGGAAGGCTGAGAACAAGGCTATGTCTGAGGAGCTGATTGGGTACAAAGAGGTGATAGCGAAGTACAAGAGCTTAGAAGAGTGCAAGCAAGCTAACGCCAGGCTGTATTATGAGATGGCCAGGGGGGTTCTTGAAGAGGTCATGAAGGTCC
>CAVNYN010269738.1:0-70437 GCA_963692815.1 Nyctanthes arbor-tristis
GAAGGCTGAGAACAAGGCTATGTCTGAGGAGCTGATTGGGTACAAAGAGGTGATAGCGAAGTACAAGAGCTTAGAAGAGTGCAAGCAAGCTAACGCCAGGCTGTATTATGAGATGGCCAGGGGGGTTCTTGAAGAGGTCATGAAGGTCCGGCCTGAGACGACGTCGATTTTCTCAAAGAGTAGGTAGCCAAGCTCAAGCATGGCTACGACTATGAGAGCTCCGATGATGAGGATGCCGAGGTTGAGGCCCCTGTAGGTGAAGAGATTGAGGTCCCTGCCCTGGAAGGCTAGACTTGAAGCTTCACCTTTATTTTTAAAATTTCCATGTACTTATGAAATGAAAAGGTTTTTAATACAATAGATTGTTCATTTTAAATTGACTCATCCTAAACTATACAATGCCTTTGGGCAAATCTACAAACCAAAATGTTAGGACGTATAACTAGAAACTTGTTCTAGTTTAGGTCGCGTACAATGGATTCGAACGAGGATTTTATGCCAAGTGTGAGGCCGTTTAACTAGAAGCTTGTTCAAGCTTCAGTCGCGTAACCCATTATCTCAAATGTTAGGTAGCTAGTCGAGGGCTTGCCTCGACTTTGATCGCGTAACCGTTAACTTGGATTTGACGTTGTTGACTGAAAGCTTATTTTAGTTATTTCTTGTGCTAATAGGTTAAATCAATTTTGGACAAGTGTGAGGTCACCGGCAGGAGGCTTGTTCCTGCCTTGGCCGCCTTAACCTTTACTTAGTCATAAATTTCTCTTATTTGAGGTTGTGGGGAAACATGGGTGAGGTGCTTTAAACGAACTAAACAGATATACATGATTTATTTTAACGTGGAAGTCCATGGGACTATGAATGCAATTTTAATTTACTGAGTATGGCCTGTCAGCTAAGAGCGCAAGGTTTTTTAGAGTTGATGCCCAGCTATTGGTAGTATTTCTTCAGGTTTGCTACGTTCCAAGGGTGCATCAACTCGTTCCTTTCCATGTCCTTGAGCTCATAAGCCCCATTTAGTAGGATTCGCTTGACTCGGTAGAGGCCTTCCTAACTTGGCCCCAGGGTTCCTGAGGCTGGTTTTTTAGTGGAGAGGAATACTTTGGGCAAGACTAAATTTCTGACCTTGAAACAATGTACCTTAACTTTGGTGTTGTAGAACCTGGCATACTTCTTTTTATACGTCGTGTTTCTGATTTCAGCCAATTCTCTTTTCTCAACAATAAGGTCGAGCTCGTTGGCAAGGCACTTATCATTTTCCATTTCATCGAAATGTGTCACTCTAGAGGTAGAGACATCTAACTCGATGGGGACCATTGCATCAGTTCCTTATGTGAGAGAGAAAAGCATTTCCGATCTCAAAGTTAGACCACAAAACCAGAGGGAGCTCTTCAGTCCAGTGTCCTTTTTGGTCCTCCAAACATTTTTTTAATGTCCATTTGATAATTTTATTGATAGCCTCGACTTGTCTGTTAGCCTACGGGTGATGTGGGATGGAGTTGAAGTTCTTTACACCTAAGTCTTCACAAAATGTTCTGAATCTTGTGTTGTTAAATTGCTTGATATTGTCGGTGACTATGGCATTTAGGACCCTAAATCTGCATACAATTGATTTCTAGATGAAACTCATTGTTTTTTGTTCTGTGATGGTGGCCAGGCTTCAGCTTCGACCCATTTGTGAAGTAGTCGACTGTAATGATAGCGAGTTGAGTTCCTTCTTTACCTTTTGGGAGAGAGGCAATGAGATCTGCCCCTTGTTTAGTGAAAGGCCACGGCTCTATGACTGAGATTAGCTCTTCTGGTGGGCTCCTAATGAGGGGGTGAACCTTGTGTCTTTCCTGACTCTAGGATAAAAATATCCTTACCTTAGTATTTTGTGTGCTAGGGCTTTTCCTCTTGAGTGGTTGCCGTAAATCCCAGAATGTACTTCTTCCAGTATGACTCGTGCTTTTGTAGGTGTGAGGTACCTTTATAGTGGTCCTGCGAAGCTTTTTTTGTATAGCTTTTCATCAATGAGTGAGAATTTGGCAGCCTAATGTCTGAGCTTCTTGGCCTCCACACCCAAGAGGGCCACTCCCTCCTTTAGGAACTGGGTGATAGGCTTCATCTAGTTGCTTGTCTGGTATATCTCTACTGTTACCGTCTTGTCGATAGACGAGGTTGCTAGCTCACCGATCGGGATGCTTTGGAGTTCACTTGTTCTTTGCTGGTCGCCAGCTTTACCAAAGCGTCGGCATGACTGTTTTTAGCTCGAGGGATTTGCTTGATTTCGAAATGAACTAGACCCCTCAATTCTTCCAACATCCTATTCTAGTATTGGGAGAGTTTTTCGCCTCGCACTTCATAAACTCTACTCATTTGGTTTACGACAAGTTAGGAGTCACTCTTGGTGATCAATCTCTTGACGTCCATTGATTATGCTATGCTAACTCCTGCCAAAACTGCTTCATATTCCACCTCGTTATTAGTTGTAATAAAACCAAATCTGACAGCTTGGTAGTAATAATTCCCTATGGGGCTGATTAGAACAATTTCTAGTCTAGAGGCATGGTTTGTGGAGGATCCATCAGCATACAATTCCCAGGCTAAGGGTTCCATGCTGCTAGGGCTGGACTCAGTGGGCGTAAGCTTGGCTATAAAATTGGCCAGGGCTTGGCCTTTGATGGCTACCCTTGGTTTGTAGTTAATGTCGTATTGACTGAGTTCAATAGACCATTTGACCAAGCGACCTGAGAGGTCAGGCTTTTGAAGGACCTGTCTTAGGGGGCACTGGTTAAGACATTGATCGTGTGTTCAAGGAAATAGGGCCGGAGTTTCTTTGAGATGATCATAAGGGCGTATGCGAGCTTTTACTTAGGTGGATATCTGAGCTTTGCATCGTGTAAAGTGCGGCTCACATAGTATACTAGAAGCTAGGCTACTCGTTCCGTTCTGACCAAGATTGCACTGATTGAAGACTCTGAAACCTCCATATATAGGGGCAACTTCTCCCCTATCAGCGGTTTAGACAACAGGGAAGAGATCGGAAGAGAGGTGTTCTTTTAGTTTTGTAAAAGTGACCTGACACTCCTATGTCCATGTGAATTTCTTCAATCTTTTAATGGCCTTGAAGAATAGCAGCATTTTTCTGTCGATTGTGACATAAAGTGATTTAATGCGGTAGTTCACCCTGTCAGGCGCTGGACCTCTTTTATCAACTTCAGAGGCTCTATATCAAGGATTGCCTTGACTTTCTCTGGGTTTCCTTTGATTCCCTTCTGGTTAACTTTGTGCCCTAAGAATTTGCCTGATGCCACTTTGAAAGAGCATTTCTTCAGATTGAGCTTCATTTTGTAGCTTCTTAGGACCTGGAACATTTTGGAGCGGTCCTCAATGTGCTACTTAGCTCAAAGGCTTTTGAGAAGCATGTCGTTGATGTATACTTCCATGGTCTTTCTGAGCTGACTCTTGAACATGGAGTTTACTAATCGCTGGTGAGTTACCCCAGTATTTTTTAATCTGAACAAAGGAAGCGTGTTCCTCGTCCCCTGGGTGTATAGGGATTTGATGATAACCCGAATAAGCGTCCATGAAACTTAGCAACTCGTGTCCAGCAGGTCTATTCTGGGCAGGGGAAAGTTGTCCTTGGGACAAGCTTTGTTCAAATCTGTAAAGTCGATGCAAATTCTCTAAGCACCATTACTCTTTTTAACCAAGAATATATTGGCAACCCATTGAGGATATAGTGCTTGTCTTATATATTTATTTCCGAGCAGTTTGTCCACCTCCTTGGCCAAAGTCTCATATCTTTCACCATTGAGGGGTCGTCTTTTCTGTTTTTCGGGTTTGGCCGTAGGGTCGATGTCGAGTTTATGGTAGGCATGTTTAGGGTCGACGCCCTCCATGTCCTGGTGGACCCATACAAAGACATCCAGGTTCTGTTTCAGGAATTAGACAAGTAGGGTACATCGGCTTCTTTAGCCCTGCCAGAATTCTGAGTTCCACTTCTGACCTATCGTCACTTAGTCTTATGGTCTAAAGCTCATTACTTGGCAAGCTTGTGCCCCAGAATTACCGACTCTTGGATCCAGGGTATAAACTTTTAACAGGCGTTTTGCGTAGGTGACATGTTCCAAGTTGAGTTCTGGCGACACGGGCTAGTCAACTTGTATGGTCGCAATTCCTTGGGTGGTGGGGAACTCCATGACGCGATGAAATATTGAGGTCACGGCATTAAGCTTGTACAAAAAGGGTCGTCCGAGTATGGCATTGTAGCTTGAAGGTGCATCTGCAATAAGAAAGTCTGCCAAGATTTTCCTTTTACGAGGACCATCCCCCAATTTGACGGAGAGCGTGGCCTAACCCTTGGCCTTTATGTGGTCTCCCGTGAAGCCTTGAAGCCTTACTTCGTACGGCCGTATATCTCCAAGATTCATCTTCATCCGTTGGAAAGCCTCCCAATAGATGATGTTCGTAGCGCTGCCATTATCGACCAGGGTCGTCGAAATTTTGGTCCCCAACACTGTCATGGTAATGACCAGGGTGTTCACACGGGGACTTGGCTGGTTGCCGATAGCCTTGCGACGAGGAAAGAAAAAGATCTCGTTGGAAAGGAAGGGAAATGTTTCTTGGGTGAGTGATAGGAGATCTGGGCTTTAAGCATGAGACCTCACCTCTGTCTCCTAGAACAGTCTGCGCCAAGGCTTCCGATGCTAAGCATGTGGACCTCAGTGGGAAGTCAATTCTTATGAGGCTGAGTTTCGAGGTCTGCTAGGGGACGAGCTTGTCGTTCCAACCCTTGGTGATCTGCTATGAAGTCACCCAAGTATCCCTGTCTAATCAGTTGTTTGATCTCTCGCCTTAGGTGCCTGCAGTCATTTGTGCCGTGCCCTACAGCCCTGCGGTACCTATAGTATTTGTATCGGTCCTCATTTTTCACCCTCCTCCTTATAGGTTTAGCCTCAACCAAGATCAGGGCTCTCCTTAGAAGGTCGAAGATGTATTCTACAGAGATGTTAAGGATGGTCATCGGCTTAGGAATGATGGAAGGATTTTTATCCTTCCTCTGACTGGAAACCTCCTTTACCCTGAACTATTTTTGTTTGAAGTTGTTTAGCCACTTTTTCCATTGACCCAACTTGTAGGTCTGTTGAGAGACTGACTGATGATCTCAAAAAATTTCTAAGGGCGAGCTTATCATTCGTTGGGAAAAATAAGCGAGCGTCCGGCTCTTTCCCTTTTGTTCGCACTTGTTCGGTCGCTGTGGCTCAGGCGACCTCGGCCTTCCATGGCCACGTTGAGGTTGGGGGTCCAATCTTATGAAAACGCTACCTCCAGCTGTGCTTTCAGAAGCTTGTTGTTGGGAAGTTGGCGGGTTACGTTGTTGTAGCCGCTGTACTCCCTTGGTGAGAGCTTCCACTTGCCGCTGGAGTGTCACTGTTTCCATAGCCACCGGGGATCATGAGGGACTGACTCTTGCCACGCCTCAGTCACTTTGAAGCCCAGGGATAATCGGCCATCACTGCTTCTTGTTCTTTGGCTTCTAGAGGTTCTTCCATTCATTTCCTTCAACGAGAGTTTTTTACACAGCTTTATGTAGAGTTTCCCATAGACGTTGCAAATTTGTTGATATCAAATTTAGCCTTCGACTCAACAAATAAAATTTGTATTCGCTAGAAATTTATATTAGAATTGGCTTGCGTAGTTAATGTGTAAAGGTAAGGAATGTTTGCAATAAATGGAAGAGAGTACATGTGCAAAAAACAAGAAGAATGAAATTTATTCTGGGTCTCTCCCTCCGGAGCTTTGTTCGTCCCTATTTATAATGCCAATTTGCCCATTGTATGGGGGTGATGATTGCTTGCATTTAATGGTGGTCCCATATGAATGACCTGTGGTTCATGTCAAGTGGGATTTGACCTTTACTTCTCAGGCTAATGGCTACTGAAGTGTGTGGGGCTGGGGGCCATCACTTTGAATTCAATGCTAGTGTCCCATCAGTCATAAGTGATAAGGTCCCTTACGTGGGTTTCCAAGCAAATGCTTAGCTAGCATGCTCGTCAGGTCGCGATGTTGGGTCGGGGCACTATGAGTTCGTTGGCGTAGTGCCAGGGCATCCTGAGCCGCAAGAACACAGAAATGGAGACTTGCCACTGAGGTCGCTAAAATGGGCTTTTTAGATCTTCTGGTCATTTGGTCATTTGGCTGTTAAGTTGGATGAACCTCTCAGAGTTGGTTCCCAAGACCTGTAATCATTGACTATTGTTGACTTTTGACCCTTTGCCACCTGGTAGCTACAGTTGACAATAGAGGACTTCATCTCGAAGATCACCCAAATATTATCTATAGGGTTTTCAAGGTTAAGCATGATCAGCTAATTGTTGATATGAAAAAAATATGGTCTTCGGAGAAGTCACGGCAAGTATTTAATATTTCTAACTTTTTTCTAATGTTGTATTTTCCCTTTACTCATTTATGTTTTTATTGTTGTTTTTCTAAGTCCCTTATGATGTTTTCTTCTATTGTGATAGTTATATATACTATTGAGTTTCAAAAGGATGGTCTACCTCCTGCACATATATTGTTATGGCTTACGCAAAAATATAAGCGTCCTACTCTTACGCACATTGATACTGTTATACCAGTTGAGATTCCAGATGAAAGTCAGAGGTAAAGTATTATCAATTGGTTAGGAATTTAATGGTTCACAGGCCTTGAAGACACTTGAATAAGAAATTACCCTGTATGGTTAATGGCCGTTGTTCGAAACACTTTACAAAAAAGTTTGTTGCACCTAATAGTATTGATGAAAATGGTTACCATGTGTATAAGCGTCCAGATAATGGTAAGATGGGGGAAAAATGGGATTCTGCTTCACAACTGCATGTGATTCCTCATAATCGTTACTTGTTGATGAAGTATGGGCCCACATCAATGTTGAATGGTACAACTAGTCTTAATCCATTAAATATCTGTGTTACCATCATGTTTTGCTAGGATATTGATGGTATTACTGGGAAATAAATAGATGAAATAAATAAGTATTACGGTATATTTCGGCCTTGAAGGTGGTTGGAGAACATGTGAGTTTAACATTCACTATAGGAATGTGCCTATTGAACGATTGTGATTTTATCTACTAGATGAGCAAGATATCTTTTATGTGCCAAATGATTTTATTGATGAAGTCATTATTCGGTTATCTGTGTATCAAAGTAAATTCTTGGCATGGATGGAAGCTTAAAAAAAAAAAAGTACCCCAATGCCGAGAAGTTGACATATGCTGAATTTGAGACTAAGTATGTGTAGAGGATGAGCACAAGGGAATAGGTAACTAGGAAACTTCATTTTGCTCTTGATAGAATTTTCTTTATCCGTCTTCGGATAGAAGAAAAGCATTATTTGAAAATTCTTTTAAATGTTGTTCGTAGCTCAACTAGCTATGAAGAGTTGAAGCTTTATGATGGTGTATAGTATGAGATGTTCTAAGAAGCATGCTATGTGTGAATACCGTGGTTATCCAGACTTTAGTCAAGATGTATCTAGCCTAGATATATTTTACTGGTGTAAAGTGTAACATGACCTAGAGGTGTCTAGCTCATGTATGAATGCGAAATTAAATAACACCAGAATGATTACGTAAAAACCTAGCTGGGAAAAACTGCGGGTGCCCTTGCCACAGGACAAACAAATCCGCTAATTTAAGAGGTGAGTTTAGTACAGAGAAAGAATAAAAAGTGTTAACACAATAAACACTAAATAATCAAAAGCCTAAACATATAAAAGACTCCCTCTTTACGCCTTTTGACAATGAGCCAACTCCCCTTGCTCCTTCTTTCTCCCGCGTGCCTCCCGGAACGTCTATCAAGCTCCTAGAGATCTCCCGAGCTCACCTTGGGATGAGATGACCTCCTAAACTACTTTCAACCTCTGTAGGTATGTCCCTCGCACATATGCGGTCGCCTACCGCTCACTATGAAGGGTTGCCAAACACAAACATTGTTTGGACTTGAAGTTTGGATTGTAAGACAAAGTCTCATGATATAAGGTAGTGTTTTGTGTCTTATTTTTCGGTCGAGCTCTTAAGGATTTTGCACATATTTATTTCTTGCTTTAATTCAGCTTTTGATTGCCTTGCTCCCAACTCTCTTTCGACCTACAAAGAGACAATACATATATAGGCAAGAGTTTGATTTCTTGTGAAAGTCAAGAATCCAACTTACCATATACATGTAGTAGAAAACAAATTAAAGAAAGTTAAAAGCACAATATACTATAAACTCAAACTTTCCTAATTCTAGTTGAAATCTGCATGTACCTAAACAAGACTTCTAGTTAAATATAGAAACATTAGAACCTTGCATGTAAATAATTCTTGTCCCTTAAGATAAGTATACACGCCACAACTTAACTTTCGGCTCAAGACATCTAAGTTTGCATGATGATAATTAAATCACACGTGAAAGAAGTCATGCAATAAATTGTGACAAATTAAAACAATGTTTGACACTTAAACAAAAATTAGAAATGCCAAGACTTAAGGATTTTCACTCTAAAAATCTCCCCCTTTGGCTTTTCTAAATTTTCAAAATCCATAATAGCACAAAGTGTCAAAAATGTTTCCTAAGGGATTAAAGTGTATAAACAGTAAAAACTCCCCCTTAGTAATAAAATTCACCCTAAAAATGTCACTAGAGCACAAAACACAAACTCAAAGAAGTTGAACATATAAATCAGAGTTTAAAGTGCAAAAGTGCTTCCAAGTCAAAATATGTCCTGATCAAATCAGCGTTCTCAACGTGAGACATATCCTAATCAGCTATACGAGCTACTATATCTTCTCCCCCTTTTTGACTAAGGAGAAAAGCCAAATGTATCTTGTAGAAAATGTCAGTAAAACTAGAGCAAAAGATGTAAAAACCAGGTCAAAGCTCAAAACACTATTTCCTGCATAAAAAAGTAGTAGCAAACATAGGGAAATTGTAATCCATAACATTAAAACATAAAAACTTAAAACATAAAAATGACAGAAATTTGAATGATTGTTTCAAAAACATAGAAATGCTTTTGAGAATTTTGCATCCTTCCTCCTTCAATTTTTTCCTAGACAGGCTTTCAATCATCTGTTTCTTCTCAGCTGGTCTCTTCTTCTTTTCCTTTGGAGTGGCAGTTTAGGATATATCTAGCTGTATCCTGCTGCTGCTTGACGGTCAACTGCTTTTAGATATGCTCTCAAAAAAACTGTAATATCTTCATCTTTACAGGCAAAAGTTTGTCCATTTAAAAGAAAACAATGAATCATCAAACTACACAAAGGGTTAAAAGCAGTTAAAAATCATTATAAGATTGCTGGAAGGGAGTAAACTGATTCCTGAATCCTAACAATTTAGCTTCCAGTTTGGATATATGCTGCTCCAGTTCCCCTATGTTATCTTCTGTAGATGCTGCAGAAGCAACAGATCGTACTGCAAGTTTGAACATCTTAGCACAATGATCCCTTCTAAGCAGAGCAATAGGCTGTGACCAAATGTCCCCTGACAGGTCCTCAACTCCCTGATCCTTTAAATATTCAGAAATAATCCATTGGAAGGGAAGTTTGTATGTCTTGAGATGCCTAGGCCCACTACCAGATACAACTCTTGATCACATCATATACATGCTGCCCCCAGTTAATAGGTTTTTTAGTCCCTAGTTGAAATAGAAGAAGGGCTCTGATTCTGTTCATCTTGGTCTTATGTGTGAGTGGGTCCAGATTGGTCATCAAAAATTTGTGTAGCACTTTATAACTCAAAGACATTTGTGCTACCCTGAAGTCTGATCTCCTGGCTGGCCAATTGGTTCCAATTAATTCCTTGGCAATCTCATTATTGGATATATTTTGCCTAGTTTGTTCAGAAATCCTAAACTGCCTAGCCCCCATCCAACTTCTCATACTATCTGGAGTAAATATCACCATTTTCTCCGTTACATAAATCTTTGACATGAATGAGCACTTAAAGTCACCAAGATTTTTAGGAATATTAGCTAAGAATTCCCTTACTAATGTCTCATTAGCCTTGCCTCTATAGTCAAACAAATTTTCAATTTTGAAAAATTTCACCAACTCCCCCAGACCAAACTCCTTAAAATCAGACAAGATGATTCTCCATTCATATTGAAATTTTTTAAAAATTACACACTTTTTAAACAACTTTGCAGTTTTAGAATCATGGAAACGGAAATTATAAGGAATGAAAGAGCCTCGTGCAGTGCAGATCTTAGTGTGCTTGAAGTCCTTTGGGTCATCATGATGCATTCTGATCTCATCTGAGCCTTCTGGTGAAGAATCTTCCCCAGATACATCCTGGTCGGGTAAATCTTCCTCTGGTTCTAATTCTGATTCAGAATGAGTCCTCTTTTTTGGACTCTTAATCTTGACCCCGGTTAGTCTCTGTCTAGTTGGAATTTTTCTGATTGTAGTCACAACTTTCTGTTTCCCCTTTTTTATGTCTTCCTTTTTTTATTTTTCGTTTTCAGTGAATTTCTGAACCTCTTCATCCTCAGCCTCATATTCACTTTTAGACTTGTCGTTAACCTTTTTGGATTTTTGTTCTCTATCAAGAACGGATATATCCTCCTCCGGTCCTTCTAACTCTGACTTGTCAAACTCTTCTCCTTCAGATTCCTCCTCCGCAGAATGCGAAGAGGGTTTATCCTCATTTGTCGTGTAATTCTCTAAAGATTTTTGCTGTTCTTCCTCAACTGACCGTTGTTTCTGAACTACATCATCTTGCTGTTGAATTTCACTAAAATCGGTAGGGTTTGGATGATCCCTAGCAATCGATTGTAAAAGCTCTTGAAGATTTAGGGTTCTTGAATAATCTCCGCTTGTTGAACTTGTTGCTCCAGAATTTCTGGAAAAATTTTAGGCTGTTCAACTTCTGGTACCGGTGCTTGTTTGACAATCGGCGGTTCCGATAGATTCTGGTTTTTCGGCAGTGGTTGCGGTTGATTTTCCTCTATAGGAGGGTTTTGAACTTCCCCTTCAAACAATACCATTACCAAAGCGGATCGATTTGGTACGGAACTTGCCCTGCTGGTTTTTCTAGTGTGGTAACTGGCGTCGCATTCGCGGATTCAGCCAGTGGGATTTCTTCCTGTGGTTGGGTGGAAGGATGAATTTGCACTTGTTCCACCATCAACACAGTAATCTCTAATGGACCTTCATTTGTTCTCGTGCTTCACGTAGTCCGACTACCACAACCACCACGTCCTTGTTTCCCCTACCTCTTGTACCTGTTCCGGCAGTAGATCCCTTTCCGGCCATATTTTCTTTGACAAGGATTTTCGAAAAGAAACCACAAAAACTTGGAAAGATTTGGAGAATTAGATAGCAGTTAGAGTTTGAGAATGGAAGTTTCAGTTAGGGTTGAGGAAAAAGAGAGAAGGTTATGAAAATAAGAGGGAAAATAAGAAGTCTCTAACGTTGGTTTTCAAAATATGCCGGTTATAGATTTAAAAAATTGTACGAACGGTTTACTTGTAATTGCTACAAATTGAAGCTCAGCCAGATGTATGCTGCTTGACCTATCAACCAAAGGATAAGATACATTTGGGCTAGATTCATATAGGCAAACATATGCAAATATAATGAGCTGACATTGATTAAATTAGCAGCACTGAATACTTTCCAAAATACCTTTTGAAGTTCACACCTTGAAGCATTCAATCAACTGAACTGTTCTTAATAGACGGAATTTATTTTTGAATGGAGTTTCTTTTGAATATATCTTTTATGGTCAATCCATGTTCCACTTTGCACCTTGTAAGGACCTGGTTCATTGAGACTTATGAGTGATGAACAAGAAGACCGATCATTATCTGAACAACTCTTATAAAAAGAATACAACTTTTAAGTCCTTGGCTTGCTCGACTTTTTCTATAATTTTGAGCATTGTCTTCTAAGGGTGGAGGTAGCTGCATGTACTCAAAGACTTGGTTGACTAGTAGCTTTTGCCCTTACTGATTCTGCCCCTTAGACATTATTGGTTGTATGAAGTGCCGAATAGTGTAGATACTGACTATAGGTCTACATCAAAATTATGAATCTCAATCAGAATACCTCTTATAGTGCAAAGCAGTCAGGATATATTCCATCATTTTTATGCAGTTTATCTTTATGGAATTTGGAGAACAAGTTTTGACTGATCTCTTCAAGATGCGTCCTTCTCGGGGTATCTCAGTGATATTCTGCACATATATAAAGCGATTTGATTAATATGATCATGAATGACACAAAAATCATACACAAATCACACAACTATGTGAAAAATAATAAAAACTATCTGTTTTTTTCTTTCTTTATGATGTTGAGTCTATTTAGGCTGTATGCAAATACCAATTTGTTTTCTTAGGCCTTCAAACCTAGATGCATCTAATGCTTTAGTAAACAGATCTCTAAGCTGATATTCTGTCTGAACATACTCCAAGGCAATCACTTTCTTTTCAACCAACTCTCTTATGAAATGATGTCTCATATCAATGTGCTTAGTTCTAGAGTGTTGAAATGGATTTTTGGAAATGTTTATAGAACTTGTGTTATCACAGAAAATAGTGGCCTGATCTTATGAAATTCCATAGTCCTCCAACATCTGTGTCATCTATAGAAGCTGTGTACAACACATCCTATAGCTATGTGTTCTGCTTTTGCTGTGGAGAGTGAGATGGAATCTTGCTTTTTGTTCATCCAAGCAACTAAGTTGTTCCCCATGTAGAAATATCCTCCTAAAGTACTCTTTCTGTCATCAACATTCTCAGCCCAATTTGCATCTAAGTATCCAGCAAGATTAGCATTGTTATTCTTGGAAATCGATATGCCATATTCTGTTGTTCCACTGACATATCTGATAATCCTCTTGACCGCAACCAGATGCGTCTCTCTCAGCATCGACTGATATCTAGTACACACACCTACGCTGAAGGATATGTCTAGCCTACTTGCTGTCATATAGAGTAAACTCCTAATCATGCTATGATAAAGAGTAGGATCAATTGCCTTAAGTTGATCATCCTTTGACAATTTTAGATTTGTCACCATTGGAGTTCTCATCGGTTTAAAATCTTCCAGGCCAAACTTCTTTACCAGATTTCTAGCATAATTTGTCTGAGAGATAAAGATGCCAGATATGTCTTGCTTCACCTGTAATCCCAGAAAGAATATATGTTCACCTACTATACTCATCTCAAATTCTGTTTGTATTGTTTTGACAAATTCCTTTGTCTTGGCTTCTGAAGTGGATCCAAAAACAATATCATTCACATAAATATGAGCAATGGTGATTCCTTTCTTCAGTGGCTTGATGAAAAGGTCTTTTCAGTACCTCCTATGTTGTAGCCTTGTTCAAGAAGAAAGATGGTGAATCTTTCATACCAAGCTCTGGGAGCTTACTTTAAACCATATAAAGCTTTCCTCAATCTGTACACATGTTCATGATACTATGGATCAGTGAATCCTGGTGGTTGCTCAATATAAGCTTCCTCATTCAGAATGTCATTAAGAAATGCGCTCTTCACATCCATCTGATATAGGTTGAAATCAACATGACATGTTACTATAAGGAGTAATTTGATTGACTCAAGTCTGGCTACTAGTGCAAATGTTTCATCAAAGTCTATCCCTTCCATCTGGGTATAACCTTGAGCCACAGGTCTTTCTTTGTTCTTGACGATCTTTCTTTGCTCATCTGACTTGTTTTTGAAGACCCATTTTGTTCCAATAACATTTTCATCAGAGGGTCTTGGCACTAGTTCCCAAACTTGATTCCTTTCAAACTGATTCAATTCCTCTTGCATTGCTTGAACCCAATTGTCATATTGCAAAGCTTCTTCCACATTTTTAGGTTCAACCATAGAGATGTAGCACATGTGACCAAATTCTTGTTGAAATCTTTTTCTGGTCACAATCCCTTCCTCTCTGGATAAGATGTTGTCAATTGGACGTACCTTTCAGATTCTGATAGTGGTCGTCTCGATTTAGGTTCTGGTTCAGGTTCTGATTTAGATTCATATTCTGTAATTTGATTATTCTGCCCATGGTGAGGTGTATCTTTCTCAGGATTTCCATGACCTGATGCTGTTAACTGAGGTGTATCTTTCTCAGGATTTCCATGGTGAGGTGTATCTTTCTCAGGATTTCCTGCTTTAGTTCTGTTAGTCTGGTTCTGTACTGAGATGACTTCTAGATTTTCAATTTCAGGTTCCTGTGAATAAACAGAGTAGTCACCAATATCATTAACTTTAACATTCACATACTCAACAATATTATAAGTTCTCATATTATAAATTCTATAAGCTCTAGAATTCTCAGAATAACTAACAAAGACTCCTTAATCAGATTTGGCATCAAATTTTCCTAAATAATCCTTACCATTCAAAACATAGCATTTACTACCAAAAACATGAAAATAGCTCAATCTAGGTTTTCTGCCTTTCCAAATTTCATATGGAGTCTGATTAGTTCCGGTCTAAGTGTTACTCTATTAATGGTGTAACATGCAATATTAATAGCTTCAACCCATTACTTAGGAGGTAATTTTTTTGCTATTAAGCATAACTTTAGCCATTTTCTGCAAGTTCCTGTTTTTATCTTTCAACTACACTATTCTGTTAAGGGGTTCTAGGTGCAGAAAATTCATGCATAACACTATATTTCTCAAAAAAAAAAGAAAAAGAAAAATTAGAATTATCAAATTCTTTGCCATGATCACTTCTGATTCTCTTGATCGTAACACCTTCATCTAATTTTTCATTGGAGAGTTTCTGGAACAAAACACAAAATCTGTCAAATGTATCAGATTTTTCTCTAATAAAATTAACCCATGTATATCTAGAGAAATCATCAACACAGACATCAATGTACCTCTTTCCACCAACACTTTCAGTTGTGATAGGACTCATAAGATCCATATAAATAAGTTCAAGTATACCTGAGGTGGATATGTTCTGACCTGCCTTGTGTGAATTTCTGGTTTGGTTACCTTTTTGGCATGGTTCATACATAGTTTCAGAAATTGTTTTCAACTCTAGAATTCTTCTAACAGCTCCACTTTTGGTCACTTGAGTAAACTTTGATAATTCATGTGACCCAATCTCTTATACCAATGCTTTGCAAGATTGGTACTAGTAACTTTGCAAGTCAATTTTGGATTCAAAATATAGCACTTATTACTAGACCTAACAACTTTAAGTAATGTTTGTCCAAGCAAATTTGTATTTGGATCAAGATCAAAAACTTTACACTCAGTTTTGGAAAATAGCACTCTAAGGTTGTCATCACACAATTGACCAACACTCAAAAGATTTGCTTTTAAACTAGTAACAAATAGAATATCTTTTAGAGTTGGTAAGCCTTCAATGCAAATATTTCCAGATCCCTCAATGTGACCTTGTTGTCCATCCCCAACTATAACTTGACCTGTTTCACCTCTGTGGAAATTGGACAGCAACTCGAAGTCACCTGTCATATGCCTAGAACATTCACTATCAAAGTATCAAGTGTTAGGGATTAAAGTACTTAAAAAAAGTTTCACAACATAACTCGTGTACTCACCCATTCTCACCAAACCTGCTTCACCTTACCTTTTGTTTAAGGTATTTTGACTTTATGTGTGTTGATCAAGTTAATGTATTTTTTACAAGTAAAAACATCATGACCAAATTCACCACAAAAGTTACAATCTACTTATCTGACCTTACCATACACTTTGGAGTTCTGTACTAGTCTGACAGTAGCAGGTTGATTTCTGGTATTCTTTTGCTGCTACTTTGGTGGATTGTTCTTCTGGATAGTTCTGCTTGAAGAGGGTCTAGACGTATCCTGCTTGAGTTCATAATTCTATTTTTGTCCTGAAGGTTCCTTTTGGAGAAGGGATTCATCATTTGAAGGGAAGTAGACTACTCAAAAATTTCACATTTCATTTATGCCGTAATTGAATAATGAATTAAGAAAATCTAAATAAAAAGAAGGCGGAATCCATGAAATCTTGCTTTTTCCCTGATTCTTTTACAAATACTGCCTGCTGGACAACTTTGCCTTTTCCATTGTATCCTAGTTCAGATGTGTCTCCTGAAGGTCTTCTATATTTCAGGACTTCATTTAACCTAGCAGCTCCAACTGTCAACTATTTGATCCTCTCATTGGCATGCTCCAGATCAGTTGTAAGCTATTTGATCTGCTCATCTTTGTGTTCAATAGATTTTAGCATATCTCTCTTTTCATCATCAAAAAATTCCATCATGACTTGGAGTATATCAGACCTATCTTGTTCTGCCACAAGTTGACTCTGTAGTACTGCACAGTTTGGATCGGATTTATCCTTACTAGAAGATGATTTTACAGTGTTAGCAGTGAGGCAGTTCGTCGAACTGGACTGAGGCTGGACATGTGCTGTCAGTATCGTAATCTGTTTTTCTAATGAAGTATTGAATGCTGAGCTAGATGTGTCCTTCTCATCTTCACTCCAGGAAACTTTCATGGCCTTTTTGCCTCTTTTCCACTTCCTTTGAGCTTTTAGACATTTTGCTGCAATGTGGCAGTAGCCATCACAGTCTCTGCGCTTTATCCTGCTTGAAGATTGAGCCTTTGGGAAGTTGTTACCTTTAATTTCCTGTAGTTTGATTTCTTCTGTTGATATGGCCGTTGTTCTTCATCTCGATTCTGATTCTTCATCTGGAAAGATCTTTGAGGTTTGTTTTGATTGTTGAATCTCCCACCTTTTTGCTGTTTGGTTTTCAAGAACTTTTTAAACTGCTTGGTAAGGAGTGTGATATTTTCTTTCTCATCAGATTCTTCCTCACTTTCGTAATCCTTCACTTTGCTCTTGAAAGCTATTCCGGGTTTCTTTTCCTTTTTTCTTTTGGATATGTTTAGCCCGTATGTTAACAAGGACCCCACAAGCTCATCCACACGCATCTCGTCCAGGTTCTTACTTTCTTCAATGGCCATGACCTTCATTTGGAACCTGTCTGGAAGAGATCATAGAATTTTCTTGACTATCTTTCGATCTGAATACGCCTTGCCTAGAGCTTGTGCCTAATTGGTGATATTACACAACCGTGCATAGTAGTCCCAGAATTTCTCATTGTCCTTCATTGTTATTTGCTCGAGCTCAAGAGTAAGCAATTGGAGTCTTGAGGTCTTGACTGCATTGGTCCATTCATTAGCAACTTGAAGAGTATCCCAAGTTTCCTTAGCAGTCCTGCAATTTGTAACAAGCTTAAATTGACTTTGATCTATAAAGGAAAAAATAGCATTTAAAGCTGTAGAATTCCATCCACATATAGTATTTTCTTCAGTAGTTTATTGAGTTTCAGGCTTAACAGAAATAGTACCATCTACAGCTGTGACAGTGGGTGTTCTGTAACCAGTATGAATAGATGCCCAAGCCCTATTATTAATAGACTAAATATAAATTTGCATGTGAACTTTCCAATATGCATAGTTAGACATGTCTAGAATAGGTGGTTTAACAGAAGATGTATCTATGTCTAGATGAACCTGATCTCACTACTAACTTAAGTGAACCCGCTCTGATACCAACTGTGAATACAGTGATTACCTAGACTTTAGTCAGGATGTATCCTTCCTAGATATGTTTTACTGGTGTAAAGTGTAACGCGACCTAGAGGTGTCTAGCTCGGGTATGAATACAGAATTAAATAACACCAGAATGATTACGCAGAAACCCAACTAGGAAAAACTGCAAGCACCCTTGTCATGGGACAAACAAATCCACTAATTTAAGATGTGAGTTTAGTATAGAGAAAGAATAAAAAGTGCTATCACAATAGACACTAAATAATCAAAAGCTAAACTTATAAAAGACTCCCTCTTTACGCCTTTTGACAATGAGCCAACTCTCGCTACTCCTTTCTCCCGCACACCTTCTGGAATGTCCATTAAGCTCCTAGAGATCTCTCGAACTCATCTTGGGATGAGTTGACCTCCTAAACTACTTTCAACCTCCATGGATATGTCCCTTGCACATATGCGGTCACCTACCGAGCACTATGAAGGGTTGCCAAACATAAACACGGTTTGAACTTGAAGTTCGGATTGTACGACGAAGTCTCACGATGTAAGGCAGTGTTTTGTGTCTTTTTTTTCGATCGAGCTCTTAAAGATCTTGCACATATTTATTTCTTGCTTTAATTAGGCTTTTGATTGCCTTGCTCGCAACTCTCTTTCGACCTACAAAGAGACAATACATATATAGGCAAGAGTTTGATTTCTTCTGAAAGTCAAGAATCCAACTTACCATATATATGTAGTAGAAAAGAAATTAAGGAAAGTTAAAAACACAATATACCATAAACTCAAACTTTCCTAATTCTAGTTGAACTTTACATGCGCCTAAACAAGACTTCTAGTTAAATATGGAAACATTACGACCTTGCATATAAAGAATTCTTGTGCCTTAAGATAAGTACACACACCACAATTTAACTTTCGGCTCAAGACTGCTAAATTTGCATGATAATAATTAAATAACACGTGAAAGAAGTCATGAAATAAATTGTGACAGATTAAAACAATGTTTGACACTTAAACAAAAATTAGAAATGCCAAGACTTCAGGATCTTCGTACTAGCACTATGGTCGAGGCCTGATAATAGAGAGTATATCGACGGGATATCAGAGGCAAATCATTAGGGATAAGCTCATTTTTCCACAAACATTATCCACGACCTTATTGTTATCTAACTATTTGGCTCGGCCAAAATATGTTTGGGAAATATGTTGGCAACATTTGTCTAATGATGCCCTTTATAATCAACAGAATGCTTACAACAACCAGGCTTATTCCAGCTTCTTTTCTTTTTATTCACTATGTGTTATTGCTATGTTAAATATCTGGATTTTAATCTTTAATTTTTGTGCAATATAACTTATTGTTCATTATTTTTTGCTTTTTAGACCTTCAATTGATTGGCAAAGAATTGAAAAATTATGCTCTGCTGGAGATTGAAAGGCTGCTCTATAAAAGATGAAAAAGTATCCATAACTATCCTACAATGTCGTCTCCAGGTGATGTCTACTTTTCAGACGAACAAAACAGTATAATAAATGAATTGCTGTGATATGATAAAGACGCTTTAGCAGTGGAGCAAACTAAGCTACTTTCTCAATTAACTGATGAGCAGTACAATGTGTAAGATACTGTTATGTAGTTTCTCAATATGGGTGATGGTACATTGGCATGTTCATTGTCTATGGTCCTGGTGAAACCGAAGAGATATTTATTTGGAAAATGTTGTCAAATATTCTGAGGTTGAGAGATGAAATAGTTCTTAATGTAGCTTTAAGTGGGATCATGTCTCTTTTTCTCCCAGAGGACCGAACTTCTCATTCAAGGTTTGCGATATCTTTGAATCAGGATGAGTATTCTACTTGTAATATATCTCAAGAGAGTCCATTGGTTGAGTTGATAGCTCTGATGATGTACATACATTGCTTTGAGGCCTTTAACAGGATGACACGGGATATTTAGGGCGATCATTATCTTCTATTTGACGATCAGCCTTTTGGCAGTAAAACAATTATATTTAGTGGTGATTTTCGATAGATATTTCCAGTCATTCCAAAAGGCATTAGGCAACATATCGTGCATGGATCCAACTTATCGCATTTGTGGAGTCACTATAACGTCTTGAGGCTGACAAAGAATATGAGATTGCTGCGGACAGCATCTTCAGATGAATGATGCCTAGCATTGAAGGTATATTCTGATTGGATTGCAGGTATTGGTGATGGCACTGTATGTGATTGAGATGATGCTTATTCTACCATTGATATTCCTGATGGTCTTCTCTTCTCATATTCTAGCAATCTGTTAGCAGCGATTGTTAAGAGTGCGTACTCCAATTTTACATGGGATGGTAGTGATCCTGATTATTTAAATGACAGAGCTATCTTGGCCCCAGCTAATGATGTGGTTGAAATGGTAAACATCTATATGGTTCTGCAGAATCAAACAGATGCGAAGACATGTCTTAGTTCAGACTCTTGTGTAAGTCTGATTCCAACAATGAACTGATGCAAGATATTTATACACCAAACTTTTTAAATGGGATAAAATGCTCGGGAGTTCTGAATCATGAATAATGTTTGAAGGTTGGCGTTGTGGTGATGTTAAAACATAATATTGACCATTCTACTGGCCTCTGCAATGGTATGCGGTTCTTAATAACGTGTGCTCTTCCGATCTGCCAAGATTTTATCTGGATCAAATGCTAGTGAAACTTTATACTGCAACTGTCATTGATTCCTTCTAATACAAGCTTGCCTTTCACTTTCCAAAGAAGATAGTTTCCATTAATGGTGTCATATGCAATTACCATCAACAAGAGCCAAGGTCAGTCTCCTTCGCATGTCAGTATTTACTTGCCAAAACCAGTCTTTAGTCATGGACAGTTTTATGTTGGTGTCTCTAGAGTCACAAGTCAAAGGGGTATAAAAAATATTGATATGCGGTGACGATGGTCATCCGACCAAATCTACTGTAAATGTTGTTTACAAAGAAGTTTTCGGAAATATATAGTAAAACATTTCTTATTTACTCTACATTTGTTGATACTGAACAACAGTAATAATATAACTTATGAATTTAATATCTAATATATATTTAATACATTCAAAATTTATTATTGAATAATCACATTAACATGTATATAATACCGGTACTTAGATATAATTTCTTTTGTAATCTCCAATGCAATGCACAGGTGAAAGTATATATGAAAATAAAATTAAGGCATTTAAAACCGAAACCGAACAACAAATATATTAAGACATAATATAAAATGCTAACTTGACCGCAGAAGATACTATATTCCATTTAAATGGAGTAAAAATGTTTAACACAAAACCATAATAAGTATAATTCAACTAAATATAATAACTAACAAAATGAACAATAAAAAATAACAATATTGAAATAAGCATACTAACTTAACGAAGCAAATAATACATATTACATCCTATAAACATAACTTGAATTATGATGAAATCTAACGCATGCATAATCCTTAAATCGATAAGTTAAAGAACTTGAATTGCTACTTATAGAACAATTTATCATTTAAATTCTAACGCATTGAAGCATAAAATTATAGTAAAAGTTTTTAAATAGACGTCTTAATAGGTTTATAAACTGCGTAAAAGACTAGACTAAATAACAAGAGCAAAACATGCATATTGGCTCAAAATAAAATAGGAAAAATACAAATAAACATATTAGATGGATTCAAACACCCAAAATTTATTATTAGCATTGGCAAAAGACTGGTTTAATATGTCTCGTTGAGCTACCCTAAAAGCATATATTATAGGTTGAAAACATATGTCTTATGCGAAAGTTAAGCTCATTTCTTCAGACAAAAACTATTAAACTTGCCAAAAGAAGGAGAAGTCAACAACAAATGGATTCGAAGTGATTAACTCAACTATGGAAGTAATGGAATAGAGATTTTATAGGGAAAATGGACGGGAAGCTTAATTTTGAAATAAGAAGATAATTATGAAAATATTAATGTTGATTAAATATATCTAACTAATAAAATAAAACAAAATCTATATATTATTAAAAATTAGATGGCCAACATCTTCAAGAGAATTATTAAATGGTCAAGATGATATGTCAGTTTTAATAAGTGAAAAAGTGTTGGAGAACCAAAAATGGTAACAACTCTAGCACCATGTGGGTGTATAAATATATAGATTTAGATATAGATAATGTATATTATAGATATATATATATATAGATATAGATTAGGATAGAAATTAAGATTAATAATTAATTTTATGAAAAAAATTCAAACAAAAAAAGAAGAAGGAGAAGTCGACAGCAAATGGACTCGAAGTGATCAACTCAATTACGAACAGAGAGAAGTGATCAACTCAATCACTACAAGAAATGTTGGCTACTGTGACAAAAATTTCCGACGACTCCAAAATTTGTCGCTACGACTTCGGCTGAGTCGCCGCAGTAGGATTACCTTATAGCGGCGACAAATTGATGTCGCCGCTATACATCGCACCTATAGCGGCAACATCTAATGTCACCGCTATAGGTTCTACCTATAGCGGCGACAAGAGAGTCATCGCTCTAAAGCATGGAGGGAAGATTTCCCGCCTTTATTTCTTGTATTTACCAACGAAAAGTTGTTGCTATAGGCTTCGTGGTCGTCCCTAGAGTTGTCAAGAGCTATATAATATATATTAAAAATGCAAACAATGGATTGAGCATTCACTTAGTCCAGCTGGGAGGGCGGCATGCTTGTGGAGGGAGGTCACAGGATCGAGCCTTCATGCGTGCAAAACAATTATTAAGAGAAATGAAGCTGGGCTAAGGTGGCGGGTCGAGTAAAATTTTTTTGAAAAAATTAATGACAAATGGTTAAAATTGATAGGGGCGACATCTAGTTGTCACTATACGCGTCGTCGCAATAGCTGAAAATGTCGTCGCTATAAGGCTATTGGTACGGGGTTTTAGTAACGATCCGATCGTCGGAAAAAGTCGTGGCTATTGACCTATAGCCGCGATATTTACGCCTATAACGGCGACTTTGTCGTGGCTATAGGCCAAGTTTCTTGTAGTGAATTACGAACAGAGAATTATGGTACAAATGAATAGGAAATTTAATTTTTGGAATAACAAGATAATTTTGGAAATGTAATTATTCTAGAAGAAGGAGGAGACCCCAACTTGTACTGCCATTTCTAGCTGTGATTTTGCTGTTAGAAATGGCAGCAAAGTGCCGCTACATTGGCAGCAACGTACTGCCATTTTCGGCAGCACAGGTCCCTTTTTTTTCTTTTTTAAATATGTATGTATATTATATATATTAAACTTTTTGTTTTTTAATTGAAAAATATAAGGGATATAATGGTTAGTTGACTGGGATTTAACGGAAAAATTGATGGAAACGGCATAAAAAAGAAAAAGGTTGGGGAGACTGTCTCTTTTTTGCTACCGAAAACGGCATAAATGGGCAGCATATGGGGGACTCCTCCTTTTGGCTGCAGTAGGAACTGGCAATATTTTTTAACTTTTTGTTTCTTGTTTTAAAAGAATAAGAAACAAAATGGTAATTTGGCTAATGAATTAACGGAAAAATTGATTAAAACCATAAAAAAGAATCATCTTTGTGAATTAATGAAAAGTTGGGGACTTAGCAGGTTGAAAAAAATAGTTGGGGACCCAGCCTACACTAACCTCAAAGGTTGGGGACGATATGTGAAATTAAGTCTTTAATTTGCTATTTATTTCACTTTAAAAGTTTTATTTTGTTCTTTTAAAAAAAGTTTTATTTTGTTGATAATCATGCACATCCATATATATATATATATATATATTAATTCACAGCTATATGGCACATTTAAATAAAATTTTTCCCGCCTAAGAAATTGTATGACACCATAATTATTATGTCAGACACTAATGTTGGGCGGTTTGCCTCAATTGGGCTTTTGGGCTTCAATTGTGTCACCACGGCATTGCAGACAGTGAGACATTACACATTTGGGATTCCGCTTTGCTCAAATTGCGTTGATAATTCCGCTTTGTTCAAATCGCGTTGATAATTCTCCTTTGTGCAAGCAGTGTATCACATTGATAATCGCACAGGTGATTTATGATTTGAAGATTGGTATTACTATTTTGAATTCTCGCCCGTTTATCAAAGATTGCCTTATCTCCTCCATTCATATCAGTGATTTAAGATTCTTGATCTATATTATCATTTTGAATTACATTTTTTACGGGATAAATGAGATTTAAATTCCCTGAGACGAGATTATGGGGAAAGAGTCAACCCTTCTATATATTAACACACTTAATATACTGCTAAGCCTAAAACATTACATACAAATGGTTTGTGGAATCACATTGGTCTTATTTCGCACCCAATTGTATATTTGGCTAATTTATCTTTGCTAATGTTAGTCATCAATTTCTATGTTGATTATTATCCTCTCTCTTTGTTTCCGCAATCTCAGTTTATGTTGTAAGTATGGTATTAACTTGGAGTTGTGCTATTTGTTTAAAAAAAAAAAAAAGAATGATTAATTTGTTTTTTTTTTTTTATTGTGCTATTTCGCTTATCCTTATTTTATTTTATTTTATTTAGATTTGGAGCATTCCTTGAGACTGGAGTGGTAGCCTACATTGGAAATTCCTCTCTTCATATCTACAAAAAGATCAAAATGCTATGGTGTCCATATGAATAAGACTTCAAAGTCCTCCTTCTTTATATGCTTTTAATAGAAGAAACGAAAGGAATATGGTAATGTATTATGCACAGGGTATATCTTTCCTTTTTTTTCCCCTCAATAAAATGATTGCATCTGGAGAAAGATAATTATCTTGGAATTTGGAATGAATTAATCCCCCACCCTCTAAAGACAATTCCCCTTTTTTGGTATGTATATATCTAAAATGTATTGCTCTGTGATAATGATTGATTGTATTTGTTTACAGAACTTGGAAGCAACTTTTATATAAAGATAGCACGAGAGAGGTTGTGCGAATGAGTCTCCATTTCGAACTATTTTACAGCAAGATATTGTTTTCATATGAAGTAAAAGAGAAAAATCATATAGGATTGTGAGAGGTTATTAGCTCAATGCAAGGTTTGGATTATGTGTTTAATTTGACTGTAATCTTTTGTTAATTCTAAATGTAGATGTCTCTTTTTATGAATTGGTGAGATCGGAAGAGCTCTTAGCTATGTCTATGTGAGAGAGATCGAGAATTGTAATACATCTATTGGTGTTATTTGCTCATGTGAAGTTATTAACTGATGTATACTTTTTTCATTGTTTTCTTAATTATTTTTTTAATATATATCCACTTTGTCGAAATGCACTTTTCTTGATCTTGGGTTTTTCTCAAGTAAACACAAGGATTCTAAAAGAAATAATGTATTGTTCATGACAATAAATCTATAGCATATCAATAGAGGATTTCTGGTGGGTCATTGATCATTGATTCTGACAAAGAACTCCATGGTAAAATTAGATAATTTAAAACAATACTTAAAATGTATATATTCGGAAAGGTTTTGCATTTTAAATCTCTTTATTAGAACTTAAAATGTGTTCGCACCATGAATGGTCAATCACATGCTTTTCATATTTGGGGTTCATATTTCGCATGGGCCATGTAACTTAGCTAGCTTCTTCTTTTTTTAATTTTTAATTTTTTTTATTTTTTGAAAGGAGTAACTTAGCTTCTTGATTGCAGACATCTTACAACTCTTTAAGCTCTATTTCCCAAAATAGTAATTCGATTTAATCTATTAGCTTTTAAGTCTAAGAGAAGAAAAGAATGTGACTGGTCAGTTAATTCTATTATTGACAGTACTAATATGCTAGGATTTTATGGTTCTTGATGCTGTTAAACATTATATAAGTGTTTATGAATGCTTAATTCATCTAGGGTTCGTGCTCCAAGAATTATACAAAGTTGTTGTATTTGTCCCAAATTTGGTGGATCCCAAAATAAGTCCTTTCTATTGTAGCTAGCATTGTCAACATTGCTTTAATCTAAACCTTCAAATAAGAGTATCTGTAATTTGGCAACTGGTGTGTATTGTTGACTTAAGTTGCTTGGAAGTACTTTTCCTTTGTTACAATATATTTCAAAATCCGCATGTAACTACTTTTCTAAGCCTTGGAAGTATTTTATATCTACTTATGTATGTTGTCTATTTTTTAACAGGTTAAATTGAGCAACAATGAAAAAGTTTTAAGAAAGATCAAATGGCATCCTCAAGTTGAAAAATAGGATCTCCATGAAGCTGCTAAAAAAGAATATTTTGTTTAATTTGGGACTGAAACTCTCCCCTGGATTGATGATCTCTTGACACTTCAATCATCTATTTAGTTACGGATTCCAAAGTTGATTGTAAGCACATTCATAGTTGAATTTATTAAAAAGCTGTAAAATATTAGCTTAGATTGGTTTATTGGTCCTTATAGGGAAGGAAATGGGTTTAGCCTTCAACTGTATTTTTCTTCGTTTTGGAATTTTTTTAATTCTTCTCTTTCTTTTTATTCCCTTCATGTTATTC
Source organism: Nyctanthes arbor-tristis (assembly GCA_963692815.1). NCBI lineage: Eukaryota > Viridiplantae > Streptophyta > Magnoliopsida > Lamiales > Oleaceae > Nyctanthes > Nyctanthes arbor-tristis. The sequence goes on from CAVNYN010269738.1 coordinate 26,086, forward strand.
AGTATATCTACTGGGGTTTACTTAGGCAGAATTTTCTATTCTACCATTATAATGGTGACTTTCTTTAGATAGTGGTACTGGAGCTTGCCAAGTTGAAACACCGGGAAACGAGATGTAATTAGCATAAGTAATCTTTGCAGCAATTAAAAATCACTAATATCATTGTGTTGAATAAGAACGGTTAAATTTATAGGGTAAAGGAGTGATTTGCTAGTCAAATAACGGAATTATCTCACTGCCATATAATAAATAAGGAAAAGAGATGTACAAGTCTGGTGTTGAATCTATTAATGTTCTATTTGGAATGATTGTCTACGATATCAATTATAATTTTCTTCTTTTTTGTCTTTTTTAATGGTGCAAATATATTGAAATAATTTGAGTATTGTTTATTATTCCCGAATCTTCCCATGCAATACATGGGTGAGAGATTAGATCTCTACTCGTGCATTGCACGGGTGAAAAATCTAGTTAAATAGTGAAGTAATATTTTTTATCAAAAAAATTGTGAAGCAATATTTCAACTGTACATCAATAAAGAAAGTGATCTATAATTTGGGAGGGACAAAAAACGAAAACAAGCTTAGATACGAGGGTGGAGGTATATGACAATTTTTAGGACAAATGTAGAGATAAAAAAATGGGGACAAATATATTAGGATTTGACGTTATAAATTACTTATTAGTTAATATTTTTTTTTCAATGTTTAATTAGCATAACAATAATGAAGAATTCGTGGGGGGTTTTTTTACTTTTTTGAGAGGAAATTCGTTGTTAATAATGATACCACAAATTACCTTGTTCTCGAATGAAAGCACGGCCGAAAAAATGATTATAATAATTTGTTGTCAATAAAACACTACGGCTAATTACTTCGGTAAAAAAAAGTACAACAAAAATTTTGTAAAAACACGTTCATTTGAGATGTATACTTAAAAAGTGACATATTTTTGAAAAAGTTTTCAAACGAAATGTTTTGGCACTGATATTTTTCAATACGGCAATGCAATTAGTGCTATCGTACTTTACTTCATATAAATGCGGTGCTAAACGCTATAGTACTACATGATATTATTCTTTTCGATATTCTTACAAGTTCCCTTAAATTTTTATAAGCTAAGCAGACCATATCGTCTAGAGAAACCTGAGCTTGAGCAGATTTTTTCTTTGTGGGGCCATGCTTGGCGCTTGGGTTCACCGTTGAAGAAGCTTGGCACAAGAAGCGCTAACTAATCTGGTTCATCAAGTCATAATTCATCTTATAAGTCACACTGGAAGCCTAAAATGAGTGTTTGATTTCATTTATTATTAGTGTGCTAAAAGGAAAAAATAGACTAAATCCAAACCGCAAACCAATCAAAGTTTTTTTACCGCCCCTTATCCACAGCCAATCAAACTCTTAACTAGAAAAAGTTACATTTGTACGAATATTTTCACAAAAAAATCATACAAATTGGTGTAAGAGATTTGTTTTTCACAAATCATATCACCTAGAAAATCTACACTTAAAATTGTGCACATCATATGTAAAATTTTTTTATATGTGTATAATGATTTTAAAATTTTTTTATACATGTATAATGATTTTCTTTTTCTTCCAATAAAAAATTTAGCTAACCACAATCAATTTACTAATTTTTTAAGACCTTTTACATAAGTTTATTTGTGCTTCGAGTTATCTTTTAGTTTGTTTTATTGCATCATAGTTGTTTTCTAAGGCTACATAAACATTTGCAAAAATTAAATTGCCTAGACATAAATGTGAGGGTGTTGGAATTGATGTCCAATGTACAATTAGCTGGATTGAGTTTGATCAGACTGAATTAATTAATTAGATTAATTAATTGAAGTGTTCACTTGTAGGCTTAGTGAAGTCCAGTAAGACTAGGTTTTTGCATCATAAAACTATAAATAAACGTCTTGTGTTTAGAGTTTCATATAGACAATAGTGAAATTATGTATGACGAATTTACATGAAGGGATCGTGGATATTCTGTCAATTTCTTGCTAACACGTTAGTTTGATAGAACCCTAAATATACTCCCATTAATCCGTTTCGAATTGTTCGTTGTTGTAGAGTTTCAAATCCATTCTTGCCATGTGAATTAGTGTTAGAGGCTGAACAATTAGACATCTGTGGTGACAAGCGTTGATCCAACAGTTAAGCTGAACTTAAAGTATACGGTGTTCATCAAAGAGGTAGTTTCTTATCACTAATCCTTTTGAAGTACAATGTCAATCTTAGGCATATGAATTGAATATTTATTTAATTTTCTACTGTGTATATGTTGTTAAATTCCTAACAGTGGTATCAGAGCCTACCTTGTTACTCTTTAGAATCTATTTTATACTTTGGTGAACTTAAAAACAATAGTTATTAATGTACATCAATTTGATTTAGTTATTGACGAATAAAATTTCAGAAATTTGATTTCTAAATAAATATGAAATTTGATTTCAAAGCAAGTTCAAATTTGATTTGGGCTTGTGGAAAGAGATTAAATCTGAAGTTGTTTCCAATTAGTAAGTTATTTCTGAAATAAATAATTGCGATGACAATTGATTGTTTGAATGGACAAGGAAAAAAAAGGCTGGAAACGGGATGGGCAGGTACTATAGCCTCCGGAACTGATGGAACTGCTGCTGCAGTGTGAGATGCAGGAACAGCGCACTACAGCATGGTAGATCGATATGCTATTGCAGCGTTCGTGACCACTGTGAACGGTAAGCAGTCCTGCGGTTTGGGGAGGCGCCACCGATACCTCGTGAACTGAAAAATGGTTTCGATGGGTTAAGCATTGGGAGTAGGTGCCTGCTGTGCAATTTCAAACATTACACAGCAAGCCCCCATGTTACTGATATATTTAAGGAAGCCCTTGTAATTTCTAAAATTGTAAGGACAGCCCTTTAAGTTTTGGAACTTCATAAATTGATCCTGAAGTTTTGGAAATTTTAGAATCAGTCTTATATTTTTCAAGTTTGACAAGTGAGTTCTAGGGGTTTGGATTATAACTTAAAAGTTTTGTAAAATTTTAGAAATTTTCAATTAAGTGAAAATTTAAACGTTGTAAAAAAAATTTTGTTTTGCCAAAATTATTTATTTAGACAAAAGTTGAATTTTGACTTAATTTAAATTGTGATTTTAATCCTAAATCTTTCCAATACATATATCAAAGTATGACTATGATATTAACAATAAAATAAAGAGTTATTTTGTATTAACTCCCAATTGCCAATAAAGTTAGTTAATTAATATGATTAATTGATTGACTTCATTGATACGAAATTGCTTAATTAATTAGATTAATTATTTAACTTCAATTTGTCCGTTCCACTTTGTCTAAAATGTTTAGACAATTCTTGTCTATCAAATGTAGAATTGATATGTTTATTAATATGTGATATTAATTGAATTGATTTAGTAGATTATTATGGACTTGAACAATATAATTGGTTGCAATAAACTAGCATGAGATATTATTAGTTATAACTGTATGATTAATTTGTTTTCACCTCTCTTGTTTGAGATATAACAAGACAATTCATATATGATACAAATTCGAAAAGGGAAAATGGGGGAATATTTGCATTTAGCATTAGATGATCGGATGCAATGTCTCCTAAAATTAACCAACTAGTCTTCTTAATGGCTTAAGAAGATTAGATAGATGTAATCTATAATGATCCATGATTATAGATTATGTATAGTTACTTACATATTAGATATTATTATACACGATTATAATGAGATCCATTAATTAAAAATATTAAATTCGTATTAAATGTTAATACATGTCTTCTCTTATTATAGTGAAAACTGAGAGTACATTATTGATATTAGTTTATTAAGTCACTCAAAGCTGCTTGTTCGTAGACATGCTTTTCACTATGAAACGTTTGATATTTCTGAACAGTGGGTCAAATTTAATTAAAATTTTATTTCTTGTTAAGTCACTTGAGGAAATAAAATTTTAGAGGCATGGCAAGTAAAATATATAAGACATGTGACAATTAATTGTCTAGTTGATGATCTAGGAGTCACATGGAGATGTGATTGATAGTGTATCTACCTGAATGTTTTATTGGGATTTGTTGAGTTGCTTAAGGTTTGAATAAAGCAAAGGAGATACTATCCCACTAGAAATTCAAATGAATTTCACAATTAATGTCGAGGGATCAATAATTCAACGGGAGTATAATTAATTCGATAAAAAATCATGACAAATTAATTTCCTACATCAATTAGTTTTGTTCAATCTTGTCATTATATATTTAAATAATATATTGGTAAATTTAATTGGCATGTTAGATGTCAACAAAATTTTCCAAACCAAAGTTATAAAACAGACATCATAATGAGAATTGTTCTCAAATACCAAAAAAAATAGATATGTTTTAAAATAGATTATGCGAACGTTCCCACCAAGGAAGTTTTGCAAGGATGGTGTAAATTTACAAACAACATGTGATGATGAGGGTATGTATGATACTTGCCATTATGAGCCTTTTTCTATGGTGTCTATTGGACACTATTTATAGAGTCTAATGGTATTAAGTGGCAAGATAATTCAGCAAAGAAGGGCCCAAATCAGCTGCTCCAATCCCCCCTCCCCCAAATTTTAGCTGGGTCCCACTGCAACACTGCACCACCTATGGCAATTTGATACCATGCGGTCGCACGCATCATCGTGCGGCTGCATAACCGAGCATTGGAATTCTCATGTGACCGGACGTGTGACTACAAGAAGGCCACGCAGAGCCTTCCTACCAAAGCATGCAGCCAATAGTGACACCCCCTATGGCTGCAATCAATTGGACGGCAGCGCCCCCGACAACTCTGAATTTCAAATTTGAAACCATTTCTTTTTCTTTTTGTCATTTCTTTGTAATTATTTTGGCTCCAAGTCACCCCTACTATAAATAGACTTCATTTTATGTCTTGTAAAAACATCTTGGATATTTGAATTAATTGAGAGAATATTTCTCTTCCATTTTCTTCTTCTTCATTGAACTTGGTTAACCTTAAGGGTTGATTTCTCTTGTGAATTTATTCATATATCTTGAGTGCCTTTATCTATTACTCTTAAGGGTTAGGGTGTATGCCCTTGTTTACTTGACTTGGTTTGTTTGAGTTCAAGATTAATCTCCTCCAATTTTTAGCTTTCTTAGGATGATTCAATCAATGTGGGAATCTTTGGTCAATATATCAAGGGAGTTCACATTACTATTTGTTTGAATTCATCTAGTCTTCTATTTAGGTATGTGTTAATTGATAAAATTTGGATGTGCATATTTCTGACATTCGAGGTTCACATTTTTCCTTACCTATTTTTCGTCCTTTGTTTAGTACAACATTTATAGAAATATAAGACATGATTAAATAACAAAATGTGGTTGTAAATGAGTGGAAATTCAGCAGAACCTGCCTTATAACATTGACTTAACCACCCTATGCAAACAAAATAGGCAATGCGTTCATGTGTGACTACCACATCCAATACTTCATACTCCATCAAAAAAATTGTGTTTATAGCAACATAATCTAGCTACAAAATATGAGGCAACAAAGTGGAGAATAAAGTGTAGCCAATCAGGTGAACACCCAGACCATCACGCTAGCCTATTTCAAAAATATAAGGCTTGCCTCCAATTTGAAGCTTACATGTGCAAATCACTTGACCACTAACACCACTGTGTGCAACAAAAATTATATTTCTCCTTTATAGAAAATTGAGTCAGTTGAGTAACTACATAAGTACAAAATGCTTGATCAGCAGAATCTTGAATCCCATTGGGTATACCTGAACGTTGTCATCAAATCACACAACAATATGAGTCATAATCAGCAGCAAACAGATTGAGGTTTGAAATACGCCATGCCAAAAAAAAAATGTCCAAACAATCCCTGCATAATCTAGGGATAACATTCACAAAGGCAATACTTTCAATAGATGTCGAAACTATTTTTTTGGTCAAAACATTGCCCAAAGTTGCACTTTAAATTAAATAAGTTTGAATCAAAATCTTTAAATTTTACATTTATTTTAGAAACTACAAACATTTCAGGTTCCGTTATATCCATTTTACGTAAAGCAATTAGACTTACTAACAAAAGGGAGTTGAAAACCCAATACTAGCTGTACGCGCAATAAATCACCTGATCAAATAATGAGTAGTCGCCTGTGAGCCCATCAAACTCTTAGTAAATGCTGCTACTAACATAGGCTTGACCTGCATCAAAGTTTTGGAAATCTTCATCTATCTAGGGCCGATATGGCTCCTTTTCATGGACTGCTCTGTTGAAGAAGGCTGAACGTGCCTTGGTGGTTCATCTAGACAAGTCCGGACATCATGTCCTTGTCGACGGCACCCGCTACACATCACTTACATGAACACATCACTTAAGATTAAATCTCAAACATACATATACATATACATGAACACAAACATACAAACAGAAAATCAGTTAAGAAAACGTTTAATAGTTTCTTGCACTAAAACAATCAATCATTTTGGTAATCAAATGATTTTCCTTCTGAATTCATGGAAGTTTCTCCAAAAATCTTTGAAACAGTGTGCTTATGATTTCTTGGTCAGAAAAAAAAAAAAAAAACAGTGGGCTGAGTAGAGATATTAAAAAAAAAAAGGAAAGAGGGAAAAAAAAAGAAAAAGGATTATTGGATATTTCTGTTGCTTATATGTTCCAATGATCAATGGAAAATTGCCTAAGCTTTAGGGTAGAGACAAAGACCCTTGTCCCAGAATCAAATCCCATAGCCATTAATTTATTAATAAAGATGACTATTTTAGAATGTAAAAATCAAATGCTCAAGACAACTCTAAAATGTAACATATATAGGATTATTAGCATTAACGTATTTACTATTTTGTTTGCCATTTTTTTAGGTTGAGATAAATTGTGAAATATGAATAGCCAAATCCTTTTCAGCATCTATTTCTATTTCTCTATCAATCATCCAAACAAAAAGGAGAACCATCAAAAATGAATTCTATATATTCTAGAAACAAACAGTGGACTAACTCATAAAACATGTGCATTTGATTTATTTATTGGTAAATTAAAGGTATATAAAATGTTTAACCAACAGTGTATTTGAGAGCATTAATAAAGATTAATTAATTTTAGTAACGAAAAGATGCGGACAAAAGTTCATGAAAAAATACAGAAAGTGGCAGCAATAAATTCTGTAAAACATCACACAACTTCATTATCATTATTATTTACATTTCAATATATTATTAAATATGCGGTGAAAATTCATCTTCATATGTAAGCCATTTGTTAGCCATAAATGCCAAAGAACCAAAAATTCCCCGAGCTAAGAACAAGACTAATATAAATGGTGGGAATTAGTTCAAAAGGCCGGGTGACCCAAAATTGATCTGTTTGGCCCTTTAACTTGTTGACAGGCTTCGAACACTTTAAAAAAAAAAAAAAAAGAAAGAAAACAAAGGCAAAGGGACAAAAATGAAGAAGGCAGCATTGGAAGGGTTCCCTGTGTTTGTGTCCAACGATTCCTTCATCTAAAATTCAAAAATTAGCGCAACAACTGCTTCTCCAAGTTTCAAATAGTGACTGTAATCCTCCTCCCACCTCTCACATTCCTTCAAGTTCCATTCTTGTGAAGATTCAAGTGGCATTCGGGAAAAGTTTGAAGGTAATAGAATTTATATTCCCTGTACAATAAAATGTATAATGTTGTTCTCTTCAATTTTGTCTTATGGGATTCCTAATTGTTTGAATTATAAGTTGAGAAAACTCTCTCATCCAAAAGGGAAAAATGTTGGGTAAATCCTAGATATAGGTGTACTACTATAAATGTGTGTTGGAGCTGTTGGGGTCTCATTTTGCAAGCTGTTTTCTTGATTTTTTTGGTTGTTGATTCGGAGAGCAGTGTCCTGGGTTTTTGCTCTGTTATTAGGGTTTGTAAATAAGGTTTTTGCTTCTTTGTGTATAATTATCTCATCTAAAAGCTTGTGTTGTCATATAGGGGCAATGTGGTATTCAATTTAATCTAGCAGCCCCTTACATGTAGAATGGATTCATTTTTTGATCCAATGGATGTCATGCTAGAAAAAAACATCTTAAACTTGATGGAAAAATTAGAAAAGCAGAATAGAGCGAATTATATTCTAAACTAAACCGCAAACTTAATGAAACCGAGTAGAAGTATAATGCAAAAAGGAGAATAAAAAAATGCCGAGGCTAGAGTTCGATTCTGTCTTTTAGACGTTTTTGCCCTACCTAGGTGCTTACGGTTGGTCAGCAATCGTCTCTCAAGATACAACAGTGAATGACTTGTGGTAGAAGTACTTCAAACCATAAAACATGGTGAACCAAGAAATGTAACGAACTTTCGTTTTGTTTTGGAAGGAAAAGTTGAATGAAAATGCACAAGTGAGATGGTCTATTTATAAGATGCCAAAAGGTGTCAATTGAAAAGACACAATGCTTGGATATAGTTAGTTTCATCCTAAAAGACACCATTTGAATTCCAAACGTCATCTTGTACAATTCAGATGACAAAGAAATGGTTCTCACGACATAGCACAAATTTGAAGTAAAATAATTGATTAATTAACTAATTAATCAACTAATTTACTAATCTCCAAGCACCCATTCAGATAGTTGATCAATAATCCCAAATTTCATAAATTGACATAGGATAATAATTCACTTAATTAGTCGTTCCTAGACCTTAAGTGCAAATTTAATTAAATAGGTCCTTTAACCTATTATTGTTCGACTTGAGATACAAAATGCTTTCGACCTGAGATACAATATACTTTTGAATTATTCGAATTACATAGTTTCAGTGTGTCACCTTTAGGCTATAATTTCTCATTCACCCGGAAATAGTTCAACAAGACCGAATGTACAATGAACGTATTCGATCTAAATATTTCCCATACATAATAAGTACCGAGACTATGAATATTTGGTCAAATAATGACTATGCTACTATTTTTAGCAATCCCCCACATAAATGGACATTACCAAACTCAAGTAGAAAGGAAAAGAGAGTGCAAGGATAAAGTTATTGCATCATAAGAGCACAAGCAGAAAGTTATTGCATCAGGAGAGGCTGCTTCTGGCTTTGAACCTGCCTTAATAGAATACTATCGGATTTACTTGGCTAATCAGTGAACATGGTGTCTTGAATAGTTCAGCCATTGGTGTAAACCAAGACATCAGTACCAACACAACATTTTTCCTAACACTTTCGGTTCTCATGGGTGTGTTCATTTTCGCCCTAACAACTCTTGGTATTCATAAGTGCTTTTAGAGAATTCAAACCTCAAAATTCTCATAGAAACGACCCCACTTCACACTTATATAGGTGATCTCCTATTAAAAGTATGCTGCCCTGCCCCACTTGGTATATCCAAGCTATAGGAATCATTAAAAGCTATACTTAACCTAAACATTCTGCAGCAAGGACTTTACGATCAAAATAATGGATTGGAGTTTTTACTCATAAGTGCTTAATTGAATCTTTATAACTCAGTTGTCCTATTGACCCAAGATCTTGGGGATCTCCAGTCAACAAGGTTGGGTTACCATTATAAAGATTTCATGCGTAGTAGACTTTTAATCCCATTCCCTTCGATAAACAATATACTTGATCTCTAGGCATACCTTTAGTAAGTGGATCCGCGAGATTTTTCCTAGATTTTACATAATCAATTGATATAATACCACTAGAGATAAATTGTTTAATGGTATTATGTCTACGACGTATATCTCTAGACTTATCATTATACATACTGTTCTGAGCCCTTCCAATAGCTGATCGACTATCACAATATATACTGATAGCAGGTACTGGCTTAGGCCAACACGAAATGCCCTCTACAAAATTACTAAGCCACTCCGCTTCATCTCTAGCTTTGTCTAATGCTATAAATTTGGCCTGTATAGTCGAACGAGCTATGCAGGTTTGTTTTGAGGACTTCCAAGACACAGCTACACCACAATTTGTAAACACATAACCATTGGTGGACTTAGAATCTTTTGTGTCTAATATCCAATTTACATCGCAGTAACTTTCCAATGCTGCTGGATATCTCGTATAATGTAATCCAAATTTCATATTGTATCTTAGATATCTAAGAACTCTATTTAATGCCTTCAAATGGTCATTACTTAGATTACTAGTGAACCTACTTAGTTTATTCACAGAATATGCAATATCTGGGCACGTGCAGTTTGTAATGTACATTAGACTGCCTATAACTTGAGGATACTTTAACTGAGATACAGGTTCCCCTCTATTTTGTCTAAGTGTAAACTTAAGTCAATTGGTGTTTTTACAAGAATTTTGTTACATATATTAAATTTTTTAAGCATAGTCTCAATATAATGAGACTGGGATAAAACAAGTCCGTCCGATGTCTTAGAGATTTTAATCCCTAATATGACATCGGCAACACCTATATCTTTCATGCCAAAATAATTTATCAACATTTTCTTAGTATTCATGATGATATCACGATTACTACCCATAATTAGCATGTCATTGACATATAGACATTCAATGAATTACATATGCGTTAGGTCTGTTTTTAATATAAACATATTTATCGCACTCGTTAATTTTGAAACCATTTGACAACATTGTTTCGTCGAATTTCTGGTGCCATTGCTTTAGCACTTGTTTTAATCCGTACAAGGATTTAACGAGTTTACACACCTTTTTCTCCTGCCCAGGTATAATGAATCCTTCAGGTTGTTCCATATATATTTCTTCTTCTAACTCACCATTTAAAAATATCGTTTTTAACATCCATTTGATGGGTCTCAAGATTATGTAATGCAGCAATTGCAATTAGGACCCTTATTGAAGTAATAATAGTAACGGGTGAGTAAGTATCAAAAAAATCAAGACCTTTTTTTTGTTTACAACTTTCAACTACTAACCTGGTCTTATATCAATAGACCCATCAGCTTTTAATTTTTTTCTTAAAAATCCATTTACATTCTAGAGGTTTATTTCCAGATAGAAGATCAACTAGCTGCCAAGTATGATTTTTGCATGATAGATTCTATCTCACTATTTATAGCTTCTTTCTAGAACGGAGCCTGTAGAGTTGACATTGCCTCAATGAATGTCTTTGGATCATTCTCTACCATATATGTTAGAAAATCTAGACCAAAAGACATAGATTTCTAGCTCTTTTGCTGCGTCTAGGTTCTTTATTATTTTGATGGTTATCATTATCATTGGCAGCATCATAAGTTCATTTATTAGAACTTATTTCTTTCTTGTCTTTATAAGGAAAGATTTCTTCAAAAAATGCAACATTCCTTGATTCGATGATAGTGTCTTCATGTATATCAAGAATATCTGACTTGTGTACCAAAACCGATATGCACTACTATTATAAGCATATCTAATAAATATGCAATCAACGGTTTTAGGTTCTATTTTAACTTGTTTAGGCTCTGGTATTTCTACATTAGCCAAACACCCCCACACTTTCAATTATTTATATGTAGGCTATGTCCTTTCCATAATTCATATGGAGTTTCAGTCATTTTCTTTCACGGTATCTTATTAAGAATGACATTAGCCGAGAGGATACCTTTCCCCCACAAGTTTTGGAGTAATACCGAGCTTATCAATATAGCGTTCATCATTTCTTTAAGAGTTCGGTTTTTGCATTCAGCAATACTGTTTGATTGAGGTTAATAAGGTGCAGTAGTTTGATGAATAATGCCCAATCCTAAACAAAATTCTTCAAACGGTGATCCATATTCTCCTCCTCTATCACTACGACTAATCTTTATTAACTTGTTAAGTTGATTTTCAATTTCATTCTTAAATTGTTTAAAAACATCTAATGCCTCATCTTTACTTGTTAGCAAATAAAAGTAATAAAATACTTTTTACCACCTCTAGTTTGCACAAACTTCATATCACAAATATCTATGTGAATTAATTCTAAAGGCGTTGTATTTCTTTCAACCAAGTGAAATGGTGATTTAGCTAACTTAGCTTCAACACAAGTTTCACATTTATGATTATGATCGAAGTGGAGACTAGGCAATAGATTCAATTTCATGAATTTATGAATTGATTTAACATTTGGATGTCCTAGTCTATTATGCCATGAACAAGAAGACTCAACAAAATAAGCAGAACCACTTGTACACTTATTATTGCTTGATTTTGGTACAATAGTAAGGACATTCATCTTGAACATCCCATCGGAAAGGTATGTCTTTCCTACATACATCTCATTTTTAGTGAGTTCAAATTTATCAGCTACAAGTACTAACTTGAAGCTATTTTTGATAAGTAGAGCCCTGGATACAACATTCTTGCGGATGTCAGGAACATGGAGTACATTGTTGAGAAAAAGTTCCAATTTTCCGGAAGTCATTTTCAAAGTTATTTTCCCTTGTCCTTCAACCTTTGAACTTGAGGAATTTTCCATAAACAATTTTTCACCCTCAACAGGTTTGTAAGAAGAAAACATCGCCTTGTCAGCACAAATGTGGCGAGTAGCACCAGTGTCTATCCACCATTCCCTTGGGTTTCCAACATTGTTGCATTCAGAAACAGCAGTAGATAAATTTATTTCTTGTAGCCCTTCAGATAATTAATGCATTAACTTCAATTATATTTGCTTGAACATTTTGCTTCTTCGGCTTGCGACATTCACTAGCCTGATGTCTATGTTTTCCATAATTGTGACAGTTGCCTTTGAACTTTTTAGCACTCTTCTTGTTGTCTTTCTTGGGCATATCTCCAGAAAACTTTCTCTTCTTATTGTTCCTTAAACTAGTTTCCACCACATTAGCCTTTACTTGCATAATTTGTCCTCCACTTTTCTTTTCAGCCTTGTGGTTGCCTTCTTCAATCCTCAATCGAACAATTAAGTCTTCTAGATTCATCTCCTTGCACTTATGCTTGAGATAATTCTTGAAGTCTTTAAATAAAGGAGGAAGAATTTACAACTCTTGAACTTGAGCATGAATGTCATTGAGAAGAATTTGCAACTCTTGAACTTGAGCATGAATGTCATTGAGAAGAATTTGCAACTCTTGAACTTGAGTGATCACAGATTTGGAGTCAACCATTTTGAAGTCTAAGAATTTTCCAACGAAGAATTCCTTGTGCTAGCATCTTCTGTTTTATAATTCTTTTCCAATGACTCCCAGACCTCTTTAGTAGAGTTCATGTTACCATATATAGTATATAAGGTGTATTCCAAACTATTTAGAAGATAATTCTTGCATAGATAGTCGGAATGTTTCCAAGCATCCAATGCAATCACAATGTCATGATTGTTTAGCCCCTCTTGTATAACCAAAGGATCTTCCTTCAAGAATTTTGAAAAATTCAAGGTTTTTGCTGCCACCTTTTGAAATCAACTCCCGTGAACTTCTCAGGTTTCTCACCATGGGAAACATGAGTTGGTAGAACATTAGTAGTAGGAGTGACATTGTTTCCATTTGAATCCATTTCTGTTACAAAAACAGAAGTTCGACGATCAAATATTGATATAATTGATTGAATGAATAGATTCAAAAGATCTTAGATAACAAAAAGAATACAAGAGGATAAAACGAATATGTGAATGGAGAATTATAGCAAGGAATGCAATAAACAATTGACAAAATCAGAACTAAGATGCAACACGTGAATACAAGTAGATTTATATGCAATAAAATTAATCATTAGCTTGGAATCAATATAATACGTTGACAAGTGTTGGCAAGTTATTATTATGGCCTTGTATGCACTGAGTTCTATCAATATAATTCACAAGTTTATGTGAACAAATTGATCAAAATCAAATTCATGTCAATAATGTATACACGATAGCAAATGTTAACTAATATAACGGATGCGGAATGACAGAAACTAATTCAAACTTAATTATTGGTACAAAAAATACATGCAAAAAGTAATATAAAACAATGATCATGTCAAACAAATTTGTAGAGCAGAATGAGAAATGAGGGTTTCGTGTTTGGAAATCGAATGCATGCAGAATGTAAACATTAAATTATAAAATGCACGCCAAAAAGGTCTTAAACTTGTTGGAAAAAACGTCTTAAACTTGATGGAAAAATTAGAAAGGTATGATAGAGCAAATTATATTCTAAACTAAACTGCAAACTTACTGAAACTGAGTAGAAGAATAATTCAAAAAGTAGAATAAAAAAATGTCGAGGCTAGAGTTTGACTTTATGTCTTTAAGACCTTTTTGCCCCGCCTAAGTGCCTACGGTTGATCAGCAATCGTCTTCCAAGATACAACGGAGAACGACTTATGGTAGAAGCACTTCAAACCACAAAATACCGCGAACCGAGAAATGCAATGAACTCTCTTTTTATTTTAGAAGTAAAAGTTGAATGAAAAAATTAAATGAAAATGCACAAGTGAGGGCTCTATATATAAGATGGCAAAAGGTGCCAGTTGAAAAGACACAATGCTTGGATATAGTTGATTTCATCCTCAAAGACATCATTTCAATTCCAAACGTCACCTTGTACAATTCGGATGACAAAGAAATGGTTCTCACGACATAGCACAAATTTGAAGTAAAATAATTGACTAATTAACTAATGAATCAACAAATTTACTAATCTCCAAGCACCCATTCGGATAGTTGATCAAATAATCCCAAATTTTATAAATTGACTTAGGATAATAATTCGCTTAATTAGTCGTTCCTAGACCTTAAGTGCAAATTTAATTAAATAGGTCCTTTAACCTATTATTTTTCCACCTGAGATATGAAATGCTGTCAACCTGAGATACGAAATACTTTCGAATTATCCAAATTATATAGTTTCAATGTGTCACCTTTAGGCTATAATTTTTCATTCACCTGAAAATAGTTCAACGAGATCAAATGTACTATAAACGCGTTCGATCTAAATATTTCTCTTATATAACAAATATCAAAACTACGAATATTTGGCCAAATAACGACTATACTACTATTTCTATCATCTTACATGCACAATATTCTATAATTTATTGATGGAACGACTTGAGTCCATACCTATGTCCTAGTTGTACTAGATGTTAACCATAAGTTGTAAGATAGCAACAGCTTGTGTTCATTTAAATCTTACCATAAATACTTATTAGTTAGCCTCAATATGAATTTCTACTTTATCCAAAACTTTATACTATTGAAGATATAATTCAATTATTTAAATATAGTTTATGTGAGTCACGCCAGGGTACACTCATGACTATACTAAATATCTCTGAAGAAGTTGCATAAATATGTGATAGCAGAGAGAGATGGCCTCATCTAGATTGTTTCCCTTGTATAATACAATGAACACTGAGTGACTAAGTGAAGCTATTAAAATTTGGATAATTTCCTTAATATCTAGCGTTAATTTTGAACAAAGAACGACCTAAATTATTGATCCAGAATTACTTCAAACAACAGTAACAATGTGAAGCCTTTTGTCTATCTTTTCCGAAAGAAACATTTTTATGTCTTTAGAAGCACTTCCTTCAATGTTACACTGATTACTACGTTATGATGTACTTTTATCAAAAGATGATGTTCTAGTTAAGGTTTATCTCTCTTTCTCATCAATTTGCAGAGTGGCGATACTATATAATGAAAAGTACTTTAGAGTTCAAAACTTTTATCCAAGAATAATGCAGCTAATATATTAGTGTAAGGAAGCTTTTACTTGCTTAGCAGACCACAGCTTGGGCATCTCCACTTTCCCTGAAACCCTTCGAACCACCCATGAATATCATTAACAGATTAAATCAGTTGTAGATGAGCCACATTGGTAAGTACCAGATCAGCATGTCCGCTGCCTGCGTACCAATCCTTGGCAAACTTCAGCTTTAATGGTGTAGTTTGCCAAGGATAAATAAGGCTTTTAATAAGGATAAATATTACTACCATGCCAAATTAGGACAAGACGAAATTATTACAATTTATGACAAAATTAGGAGATTTTGACCTCCAAGTAGAATTCATAGCATCTCCTATCTTAAATAAGAGAGTTTGATCATGCCAAGTAGATAAAGATTTGTGAAGCATATGACAAAATATGAAGATAGAAGGAAAGAATGTAAGATTAAATGGTAAAGAAAGCGAAAGGAGAACAAAATCTCCCAGCCAAATGCAAATGTAATATTGTGTCCTGTTCCAAGTGGCATTATTGCAATTGGTAGTGGCGGTGATAATTTAAGATCAGAATGCACTCCAAGGAGCCAAGCAGTTGTTTCAATCATGTATTAAGAAATTCAATAAAAATAAATTATAGAACCATAGAACCATGAAATACAACAAGAGTATTGGAATTTTTGAAAAGGATGCTTTGTTAAAAAACTTGGAGTGACATGGTCAACTTACAATAATTTGCAACCTCTCTGAATTACGGCAGATAACTCATCTTCATTCCTTTCATGTTTCTCTAGACTAAGATACAATTGATGTAGCACTTTCTCATGGGTGTCTTCTGCCAAATCAAACGCCTGAAAAGTAGGTAATCTCCCCTATCAAAATTGGACAAGAACCTACACTCTAATTACACAATATTAAACTTTTTACTTTCATATTTCACGTAACTTAGAACTATAGAGGGTAAAATTGGTACAATGAAACATTTTTAGCTACGTGGCCCTTTGCTGGTTTGATTATCTAACAAGTGATTTTGTGAAAATTACTAGTTTTGTGATTGTAGTGTTGAGATAGAGATAGTTATGTATAATATCTTATTATACCTGTTAAATTCTTTTTATGTTTGAGTTTGTAACCTTTATAAGTTGCATGTAGTGAGTTTTGTTCTTGACAGACACTATAGATTTAGGAGCACAATATCGGTGCTTTCAAGGCTTTCAACACTGGACGAGGTGTATAATGCACCTGATGAGGAACATAAACAAACGTCGTTGGCATCATGCTTTGGACACCTATATGAAATCAGAGATGTCTCAGTCTACCCACAGTTGATTGGCGCACTGTTATTGCGTAGGGTAGAGTATGGTAACGAGGATGAATTATGGTTAGGTACTAGAAACAGAAGGGCTGTCTACTTCTCCCTATATGAGTTTACTCTTGTTATAGATTTTTTTGTTAACAGAGGTCCCTTTGTGTTAACAAAGGTCGTTTTGGTTAACAAAAGCTCTTTTTTTTTGTTAACAGAGGCCCCTTCTACGTTAACAGAGGCCTTTTCTGTTAACAGAGGTCCCTTTTTGTTAACGAAGACATCTTTTAACAGATACCTCTTTTTGTTAACAGAGACCCTTTTCTGTTAACATCGGCCCTTCTACGTTAACAGAGGCCCCTTTTCGTTAGCAGAGGACCTTTTTTTTTTTTTAATTAACAAACGCCTTGTTACATTAATAGAGGCCCCTTTTTGTTAACAGAGGCCTCATTTAACAGAGGTCATTTTTTGTTAACAGAGGCCTTTTTTTAGTAATAGAGGTCCCTTCCATGTTAACAGGGGCCCCTTCTATGTTAGCTGAGGCCCCTTTTTATTAACAGTCATTTTTTGTTAACAGAGGCTCATTCTATGTTAACAGAGGCCCCTTTTTTTGTACAAGGGTCCACCATTTTGCATAAACTGAGGTCTATAAAGTGTAAACAGAGGTCTCTGTTTAAATAAGCAGAGAGTTGACAGAAACATAGACCTCTGTTACCAAGGTAAACAGAACCTTCTGTTTGTTTAGAGACAAAAAGAGATGCCTATTTTCATTAATACTTGTTGCAACCTAGTTCCTATCACAAATACGCACTTCAACTAAACACATTTTTGTACGCAAAACACCATACATCATTTACAATTATCAATGCTCATGAATGCAATATTAGCATTACAATTGAGTTCTCTTTTGTACATTCAAAATATAAAGTACATAAATCCATACAAGTCTTTTTTCCCATGTCCCTGTCAGTTACCTGTTCGGTTATTACAAAGTGGTAACTGTGAAGTACATTTTCACTTATTGTGTCCAACTGCTCCACACCTGCCATACTTTTGCCTTTTGCGAAACTCTCCAGTTGATGATATTCTTGTTTCTCTCCTATAGCTACGCCTTGGTGTATATAATAGTGGTATTACAGTTATAGATTTCACACTTTCAGGGACCTCCCAAATAGCTTCATTGGGCATTGAGAAAATAGATTCTTCATATGCTGCCCTCCAATAGTCAACTTTATAGTACGGTAAGCTCAATAAGTACTGTGCATATCCTGCCTCCTTGCTGCCGCAATTGCATGTGCCCAAGGGAACTGATCTAATTGAAACCGTCTATAGGTACAAGCATTGTCACCCAAACTAACTGTGTATCTCATTGCTCCGTCCTTACCTGATATTGAAACTCATCCACTGTAGTTGCCCTAAATTTCTTAGACTTGTTATAATTTTGTCGATATTTTTCCTCTATATCAGGTGTTAAAATGCTTGTGCATTGCTGGGAAACCCCACGCCTCTCATGAAATCACCTCTGCAATGTCTTCCTAATGCTTTCAAGTAATGACAATATTGAAAATTTTCGATCTTTCTTAAGCAATGCCTTCAATGACTTTGCAGTGTTGGTCATCATGATGTTATAACGGTTTCCTTCAAAGTATGACCTTGCCCAAAGTTTAGGGGTCGAATCTCTCAAGTACAACCTTATCGCCGGATCCAAAGTATCAATCTCATATAGGTACTTATCAAACTCTTCAGTAGTGTATACCTCTGCTGCTTTTACAAATAATGGCACAACTTGCTTCAACTTCTTTGGATTTGAAGCATTAGCCCTGTGGTTACCTTGCATATGATAGATGTAACGACAATGATATACATTTTCATACACAGCTTCAATACTGGCTTTTATACTTGAGTGACGATCAGACATCAAGACAAGCTTTGGATTATTTCTCGTTATTTGTTTTAGATTCGAAAAAA
Organism: Nyctanthes arbor-tristis; assembly: GCA_963692815.1. Lineage (NCBI taxonomy): Eukaryota > Viridiplantae > Streptophyta > Magnoliopsida > Lamiales > Oleaceae > Nyctanthes > Nyctanthes arbor-tristis. Next base: position 45,006 of record CAVNYN010269738.1, read on the forward strand.
ACCAAGTCCACGACGTATTGTTCTCCCCATCAACTATGCCCCAAGCAAGCGGGTAAATCTGGATGTTTGCATCTTGACAAGTAGCAACAATCGTCATGCCTCTATATTTTGCTTTCAAAGAAGTTTCATCTATCCATATTATGGGCCGCATCATTTGATAAACTCGAATACAAGGTCTAAGTGATATAAAAATGAATTAGAAGCTGCTCTCACTATGATGCCTCGGGCTCTCGGCGCCTGAGACGACATTAAATTTTTCTCTCTTCTCTTTTAAATAAAATAAATCAAAATGAATCAAGAGTGAATAAAATGCGGAAAATATCTTGATTCAAAAGTGATAATACAAAAGGTAATTCGTCGGTGATGGCCAACTGTTTCACATGACATCAAACGTTCTCCAAGTACTTACACCAAGTTTGAATCAATTAACATCAAAAGTTTTCAAGTACTTAAACAAAGTTTGAATCATTCAAAATAAGGCTAATTTAATTTATTTTGGAAGCCACCATCGCTCAAGGCGTCTCCTTCGACTCCCAGTCTGCAAAATGTTAATTTTGAAAGGGGTGAGTATTTCATAGAAATACTCAGTAGACTCAACGCAATATTAACCAATTTATACTATAAACATACATATAAACATGCAAATCATATCTCATAAGTCTCTACTCGAAAACAAGCATTGTATGGTAAATGCAGGTTTTCGACTCTCGTCTCATGCCCGAAGGCATATAAATACTAGCGCGCATAGTAACATCATAGCTTGCATGCAAAATCTGTGCAAAGCAATAAAACATATGCAAAAGTCTCGTCTCGTCTTGTCCCAAGCATAAGGCAATTAAGCTCATGCAAATAGCATATAAGAACATAAGTCACATATCCATATGCAATTCATAGAACAATCAATTAATATTAGCGCTATTTTTGAGAAAATTTCTTAGAAAAGAGTCTACCTCAATTTTCACCGAGTCGAGCTAATGGGCAAGGTTTACTCACTTATTCTTCACTCCTCGCCTATAAAAGAATATGAAACTCAAATTAGGATTTTTGTTAAAATGAGTTATTTTATAAAATAAATTATTTATAATAAAATAATTGTATAAAATGCTTAAAGTGTTGTGCCTATTGTGACTAACGCCCAAAAGTTAGGGGAAACTAGAAAATAAGGATTAACTAAGATTTGGGTATAAAATATATGAGTTTAATTAAACTAATTTAGAAATCCTCAAAAATTTAATAAATCTAAAAAAATTATAATTTAAATAATTAAAGTCATTAAATCTCATATTTAGTAAAATTGGGCTTAAATTAAAATAAGTAGAAACTAATTTATGGGTTTTAAATAAATAAAGTTAAACATGAACTAAAATTTAAATCTTATAAACTTTTAAAACTAACTTGAAAGAATCCTCAAAATAAATGACCAAAATAACTGAAAATGAAAGTTTATAGGTTAAAATGAATAAAACATAAGTTTCTGGACCCATCTGAAAGGGATCAAAAGTTTGAGGGCCAAGAGTGACATAATCAGAAGTTTTGTGCTCATTTAAACTAAATAAAAAATTTAGGGCTTAAATGACACAATACAAAACTTCGGGGCTAAAATTTAAAATACTACAAAATACAAAAAATTGCGCCCTAAACCCCTATTCCATTCGACCGAACAGAGAAGGGGAGGTGGAGTAGGGGATTCTCGGCGGAGGGGGTGTGCGGCCGATTCGTCCCGTTTCGCTGGCGACACCGCACCGGAGCGTGTCGCCCGTGGCGGTGAGGGCCCTAAGGGGCCGATTTGGGTGCAAGACCAGTGGGACGAGGGGAGACCGAGTTGAAATCGGTCGAACCTTGCCCCGAAATTTTTGAATAATCTCCGGTTTGTGTGCTCTAGGAGGGGATGTAGATGCTTCTTGGTAGTGAGTCGAAAGGTCGAGTTTTTGGGGTGAAAATAGTGGTGATGTCGGCGGCAGTGGAGGTCGGTGCACGGTGGTGGCGGTGTTCGGTGGGGGAGTGGTTGCCAAGTGTGGTTCTATCCTTCTTGCCTACTTGCTTCCGTCCAAGAAATGCATAAATTGGGAGATTGTAAAATGTGTGTGTTGTAGGCAAAGAGGGGCAGTGTGGTGTATTGAAAGGGGCAGTGGTGGTCGACTGTGGCTGAGGCAGTGGCGCTCGGTGGTGGTGGTGGTGATGGTGATGGTGGCTTTGGCCTTCATCTTCCACCAATGACACACACCAAAATCTGTGTGTGTTCTTGGCAAGATGGAGCAGTTTGTTGTGTCAAGGAGAAGGCAGTTTGTTTCTTGTGGCAAAGAGAAGGCAGTGAATGTTGTATGCATGTGTGGGTGTGTATGCTTCTACAATGACAGTGTATGTACATTCTGTGAGGGAAATCTGTTGGCTACTTGTGTGTTGTATATGTGTGAAAGTGCATGTTGTTGAATGTGTGAAGGTGATAGTGTGTGCTTGCAAAATTTCCATGGACAAGGAGGGGGAAGAGGGGGCGGTTGGGAGGCAGAGAAGAGGAGAGGCATACCTCTTGGTGGCTGCCGGAGGGGCTGCTAGGAAAGTAGAGTTGGAGGGGAGTTTATAGGAGTTATTTTGGTATAGGGTTGTATGGATTTGGGGGTTTGAATTAGGGTCACTAAATGAGAGAAAAGTCATAATCAATGGTTTAATTATAATGATTTTGGATTAAGAACTAAGGGGTTGATAAAAGTACTAATTAACTAAGTTTTGTAGTAGAAATTGAAAACTGAATAAAAGAAAATTTTGTAAAAATGTGAATTGTGCTTAACTTACTTAAATGGTTAATTAAATGGTAATTAATTAAATCAATTGAAATTTCTTAATTAAGATAAATATTTATTATGAATAAATTAAATAAAGTTTAAGAATTAAATTCGATATATTTCGGTAGCGACGCGACTAAAAATTCGACAATGTAAAGTTTAAAATGTTTGAAAATTTTCTCGGTCGCTACAACCTTACCCCGTTAAAATAAATTTCGTCCTCAAAATTTAACTTACCTGATCTATGAGGTCAGGGTGTTTCTCACGGATCTCTTGCTCTTTTTCCCAAGTGACCTCATTACTCCCATCTCTACCCCACTAGACTTTAACTAATGGAATCTCTCGATTTCTCAAGACATGAACTTTCTTCTCCAAAATGCGTATAGGGGTTTCCTTGTAGGATAAATTTTTCTGAATCTCAATATCTTGATAGTTCACCACGTGATTCGGGTCAGGGACGTACTTCTTCAATAATGAAATGTGAAAAATATTATGTGATGCTGAAAGCTCAGGTCGCAAAGCTAGACGGTACACTACATTCCTGACTCTTTCCAATATCTCAAACGGTCCTATGAACTGGGGTCTTAATTTCCCTTTCTTGCCAAATCATAGGACACCCTTCATTGGTGCCACCTTGAGAAACATTTTCGCCCCAATCTGGAATTCCCAATTCTTCCTTTTCAAATCAGCATAACTCTTCTGTCTATCTTGAGCTGCCTTAATTCTGGATCTGATCGTTTCAATATTTGCCACTGTCTCCCTTACCATGTCCGGCCCATGCAATTTTCTTTCTCCAACCTCATCCCCATAAATTGGTGATCGACATCGTCTACCATACAAAGCTTCATAGGGAGCCATGCCAATCGTGGCCTGGAAACTGTTATTGTAGGCAAATTCCACTAATGGTAGGCATTCATCCCATTTTCCGCCTAAGTCCAGCACACATGCTCTCAATATGTCTTCCAGTGTCTGGATAGTGCGCTCAGACTGTCCATTTGTTTAAGGGTGATAGGCAGTGCTAAAGTTTAAATGGGTCCCCATGGCGGTCTGAAGACTTTTCCAGAATCTTGAGGTAAACCTCGGGTCCCGATCTGACACATTGGAAACCGGTACTCCATGTAGTCGCACAATCTCCTTAACGTATACTTGGGCTAGCAGATCGGAAGACTGAGAGTCATCCGGACTGGTAAGAAATGAGCAGATTTTGTGAGTCAATCTACAATCACCCAAATAGCATCGTAACCTCTTACTGATCTAGGTAGACCCACTACAAAATCCATCGTACTCTTTTCCCATTTCCACTCAGGTATATCCAAAGGGTTAAGTAACCCCGATGATCTCTGGTGCTCGGCTTTAACCTGTTGACATACCAAGCATCGACATACAAACTTCGCAATATCTCCTTTCATATTTCTCCACCAGAAGGAATCACGCAAGTCTCGATACATTTTTGTGCCTCCTGGATGTGCTGCATAAGGAGCCGAATGGGCTTCAGCTAAAATCTCATTTCTAATTTGCTCATCTTTCGGAACACAGAGTCGATCCATAAACATGAGTGCTGAATCAGAAGCAATCTCAAATCTTGATCTCTGAGGAGTCCCCACCCCATCATGAATCTTTTCCAGGAAGATGTCGTTTTTCTAAACAGTTATAACCCGTTCCCTTAAATCTGGTCTGACAATCAAATTCGCCAACCTACCAGACCTTTGGGTTGATGGGGTTCTCATTTCAATCCTCAAGTTTTGGAAATCCCAAATTAGCTGGTCTTGCACCATTTCCAATGCTGATAAATGTCCAGCATTCTTCCTGTTTAATACGTCTGCATCAACATTAGCTTTACCCGGATGGTAAAGGATATCACAGTCATAATCTTTCACCAACTCAAGCCATCGACGTTGTCTCATGTTCAACTCCTTCTGAGTAAAGAAATATTTCAGACTCTTATGATCGGTGTAGATCTCGCATTTACTCCCATACAAGTAGTGGCGCCAAATTTTTAAGGCATGCACTACCGCTGCAAGCTCTAAGTCATGAGTCGGATAATTCTGCTCACATGGCTTTAGCTGTCTTGAAGTATAAGCTATCACCTTCCCGTGTTGCATCAGTACACACCCTAACCCATGCTTGGAGGCATCTGTGCAAATGACGAAACCCTCAGTGCCATCAGGTATAGTCAGAACCGGAGCTGAAATTAACCTTTTCTTCAATTCTTGAAAACTCTGCTCACACCGATTTGACCACTGAAATTTAACTCCCTTTCTAGTCAGCTGAGTCATAGGTCCTACTATTTTGGAGAAACCCTCTATGAATCTTCGGTAATACCCAGCCAATCCTAGAAAGCTTCTTACATCTCCAGCGCTAGCAGGGGTCGGCCAGTTTGTTACATCCTCCCCATTTTTCTGGAATGCCACTTCTTTCTCATGGCACAAGATAGTAGCACGATTATTACTTAGCCAGTCCATTGCCAAGATGATGTCAAAGTATTTCATCTCAATCACATTCAGGTCTGCTTTTAGCACCAAACCATCAAAGTCAATTGGGACATCCGGGGCCACCCTATCAGTATTGATGGTCCCACCAGATGGTATACTAACCTCCAGAGTGCTACCGACTTTCTCGCCTACTAATTTCAATCTAGCTAGGCATAAAACTGAGATAAAAGAATGTGTGGCACCTGAATCTATCAGAACATATACATGGATAGTAGAGACAGACAGTATATCTATTATCATGTTATGACTGTCATATTAGGAATTTCTTAACTCCTAAGATCAAATAAAGCATATACAGGAATACTTAAAATTAATTCGTATACCTGCAATCACATTAGCATCGTCGACAGCATCCTCATGGGTCATGGTGAACACTCGTGCCTTTCCTTTCTTAGCCTGCTCCACGTTCTTCTTCTGATCAGTGCTCTGAGCAGGTGCACTGGTACAGCTTGATGCGAAATGGCCTGGCTGACCGCACTTGTAGCAGACTCCCTTGCCCTACAAGCATTCTCCCTTGTGCATCTTCTTACAAGTGGGACACGGAGGAAAAGTGTTGCCAGGCTGTCTCTCAGCAATCTGAGTGTTTGGCTTCTTGTTTGATACAAAATTCCTGTTCTGATTCTAAGACTGCCCATGCCACTTTCTCTTGCCCTGATTTTGTTGGTTTCATCTGTTTCCCTGTACACTGGATCGTGGACTAGAATAAGCCACAGTCTGAGCCATTCTCACAACTTGACCGTAAGTGGGCAAGGAGTGAGAGCACACAATCTGGCGGACATCAGGGCGTAGGCCTCTCTCAAACATTCTGGCCTTCATGGCCTCAGTGCTTGCCAAGTGCGGGGCATAGCGAGAGAGTTCCTCAAACTTTCTCTCATAATCAGTGATGTCTATGTCTCCTTGTCTCAGGTTTAGAAACTCAGACTCCTTCTGATCTCGCAGGGCCTGAGGAAAGTATTTGTCGATCAAGTCAGTCTTGAACTGTTCCCAAGTTAAGTTCTTCTGCTCCTCCAGAGTCCTGGTCCTACATACAAAGTCCCACCAATGGCCAGCATGACCCTCCAGCATAAACTCAGCACACAGAACCTTCTGATCATCAGGGCATGAGATATGTCAGAGTATTTTCTCCAGAGATCTAAGCCACTTCTCTGCGGCTAAGGGGTCATTGCCTTCCTCAAACCTGGGTGGTCTACACCTGCGAAATTGTTCAACCATAGACATGGCTGGGGCCACTGGCACAGCAGGTGCATTCCGTCTCTACTCCAGTACTGCCTGGAGTAACTCCCTGATTATACTATTCTGAGATTTGCCTCGTGGTGGCATTTCCTTTACATCACATGGCAAAAACCAAATTTATTTTTATTTGCAATTCATAGCACGAAACATATATCATCATAAATAGTTCGACGGAGAAAGGAAAAGAAACATGTTTTCATTAACATTTAAAATCCTTCAATAAGGAGTACAAAAGTCGAGATAACATCTTAAGTCAACTAGTTTAGGTTGAGATTTAAAGATAACCATTGATGCTGATACAACTTCCATTACTACTCCTTCCAACTACCTACTCTACTCATCAAGCCAACCCCCAAATCCTGGTGGTGGAGTGCTATGGGGTACTCAGGTGTACTGGGTGCATATGGGGAAGGTCCATATACCCCAAACTCGGCATCAGGTACAACTTGATCTAACTCCAGCTCTATCTCCATAGGCTCCTCTTCTGGCAATGGAGCCTGTACTGGCTCTGCTGGAAAGAGCCTCCCTGAACTCATCACGAGCTTATCACAGAATGTCGGGAAATCAACATCTACTCCCTGACGTCTCCTCAGATCCACATAAAACTCAGAAATCAATGACTGTCTCCCCTCAGGAAATACGGATATCAGGTGGCCAATAGAAGCCGCATCATCAGTAGGTAAGTCACAGGATAAGGCATCAGGACGTGCCATACGGTAAGCCAAGATATTCTCTGACATAGTTCTAGCGGATCTAACTCAAATGACAAGTATCTATCCCAAACAGCAAAAACCCTCTCGCACATACCTCTAGTCTGAACCATGTCTGAAAATTCGCTATCAAAGTCCAGTCAGGTAAATTTCTCATTATTACTAGTAAGTTCCCAAGGACTAAAACGAATAAATAAATATAATGTAAAATCATTTCTTGATTATCTTCACTTAATTTATCTGTAAGTATACCCAATTATGCTCGACTTAGTTATTTCTCAAATAGGGTATAATAAATTTCTCGTCTCAATAATTCATAACATCATATCTTGAACATGTACCCGAAATTTCTCAACATAAACATTTTCTCAAAATAAATATCTTTCTTTACCTTCAGAGTCGGCAGAGGGAGCGATGACAATGACACTTCCAAAATTTTTAAACTTAAATTTTTTTAAAATTTTTTTGAAAAGAATTCGTTAAACAAATTTATACGGGTCTACAGAAACGTCGACCGTGCTCTAATACCAAGCTTTGATGCCCCGGGCTCTCGGCGCCGGAGACGTCATTAAATTTTTCTCTCTTCTCTTTTAAATAAAATAAATCAAAATGAATCAAGAGTGAATAAAATGAGGAAAATATCTTAGTTCAAAAGTGATAATACAAAAGGTAATCCGTCGGTGATAGCCATCTGTTTCACACGACATCAAATGTTCTCCAAGTACTTAGACCAAGTTTGAATTAATTAACATCAAAAGTTTCCAAGTACTTAAACAAAGTTTGAATCATTCAAAATAAGGCTAATTTAATTTATTTTGGAAGCCACCATCGCTCAAGGCGTCTCCTCCGACTCCCAGTCTACAAAATGATAATTTTGAAATGGGTGAGTATTTCATAGAAATACTCAGTAGACTCAGCGTAATATTAACCAATTTATACTATAAACATACATATAAACATGCAAATCATATCTCATATGTCTCTACTCGAAAACAAGCATCGTATGGTAAATGTACGTTTTCGACTCTCGTCTCATGCCCGAAGGCATATAAATACTAGCGCGCATAGTAACATCATAGCATGCATGCAAAATCTGTGCATAGCAATAAAGCATATGCAAAAGTCTCGTCTCGTCTGGTCTCAAGCATAAAGCAATTAAGCTCATTCAAATAACATATAAGAACATAAGTCACATATCCATATGTAATTCATAGAACAATCAATTAATATTAGCGCTATTTTTGAGAAAATATCTTAGAGCTACCTCAATTTCCACCGAGTCGAGCTAATGGGCAGGATTTACTCACTTATTCTTCACTCTTCGCCTATAAAAAATATATGAAACTCAAATTAGGATTTTTGTTAAAATGAGTTATTTTATAAAATAAATTATTTATAATAAAATAATTGTATAAAATGCTTAAAGTGTTGTTCCTAATGTGACTAATGCCCAAAAGTTAGAGGAAACTAGAAAATCAAAGATTAACTAAGATTTGGGTATAAAATATATGAGTTTGATTAAACTAATATAGAAATCCTCAAAAATTCAATAAATCTAAAAAAATTATAATTTAAATAATTAAAGTCACATCTCATATTTAATAAAATGTGGCTTAAATTAAAATAAGTAGAAACTAATTTATGGGTTTTAAATAAATAAAGTTAAACATGAACTAAAATTTAAATCTTATAAACTTTTAAAACTAACTTGAAAGAATCCTCAAAATAAAGGACCAAAATAATTGAAAATGAAAGTTTATAGGTTAAAATGAACAAAACATAAGTTTCTGGGCGCATCCGAAAGGGATCAAAAGTTTGAGGGCCAATAGTGACGGAATCAGAAGTTTTATGCTCATTTAAACTAAATAAACTGTTTAGGGCTTAAATGACACAATACAAAACTTCGGGGCTAAAATTTAAAATACTACAAGATACATAAAATTGCTCCCTCAACCCCTATTCCATTCGACTGAACAGAGAAGGGGAGGTCGAGCAGGGGATTCTCGGCGGAGGGGGGTGTGCGGCCGATTCGTCCCATTCGCCAGCAACACCACGCCGGGGCGCATCGCCCGCTATGGTGAGGGCCCTAAGGGGCCGATTTGGGTGCAAGGCCAGTGGGAGGAGGGGAGACCAAGTTGAAATCGGTCGAACCTTGCCCCAAAATTTTCGAATAATCTCCGGTTTGTGTGCTCTAGGAGGGGATGTAGATGCTTGGGTTAGGTTATTGGGTGTGTAGTAAGTGGAAAGGTGGAGTCTTTGGGATGAAAATAGTGGTGATGTCGGCGGCAGCGGAGGTCGGTGCACGGTGGTGGCAGTGCTTGGTGGGGGAGTGGTTGCCAAGTGTATCTCTATCCTTCTTGCCTACTTACTTCCATCCAAGAAATGCATAAATTGGGAGATTGTAAAATGTGTGTGTTGTAGGCAAAGAGGGGCAGTGTGGTGTATTGAAAGGGGCAGTGGTGGTCGACTGTGGTGAGGCGGTGGCGCACGGTGGTGGTGATGGTGGTGGTGGCTTTGTCCTTCATCTTCCACCAATGACACACACCAAAAACTGTGGGTGTTCTTGGCAAGATGGAGCAGTTTGTTGTGTCAAGGAGAAGGCAGTTTGTTTGTTGTGGCAAAGAGAAGGCAGTGAATGTTGTATGCATAGTGTGGGTGTGTATGCTTCTACAATGACAATGTATGTACATTTTGTGAGGGAAATCTGTTGGCTACTTGTGTGTTGTATATGTGTGAAAGTCTATGTTGTTGAATGTGTGAAGGTGATAGTGTGTGCTTGCAAAATTTCCATGGACAAGGAGGGGAAGAGGGGCCGGTTGGGAGGCAGAGAAGAGGAGAGGCAGACCTCTTGGTGGCTGCTGGAGGGGCTGCTGGGAGAGTAGAGTTGGAGGGGAGTTTATAGAAGTTATTTTGGTATAGGGTTGTATGGAGTTGGGGGGTTTGAATTAGGGTCACTAAATGAGGGAAAAGTCATAATCAATGGTTTAATTATAATGATTTTGGATTAAGAACTAAGAGGTTGATAAAAGTACTAATTAACTAAGTTTTGTAGAAATTGTAAATTGAATAAAAGAAAATCTTGTAAAAATGTGAATTATGCTTAACTTACTTAAATGGTTAATTAAATGGTAATTAATTAAATTAATTGAAATTTCTTAATTAAGATAAATATTTATTATGAATAAATTAAATTAAGTTTAAGAATTTAATTCGATATATTTCGGTAGCGACGCGACTAAAAATTCGACAATGTAAAGTTTAAAATGTTTGAAAAATTTCTCAGTCGCTACACTCACCATCAACCACAATAGAGAACACTATGCCTAGATTTGTTCTCATCAAGTTATGTCCATATGCAGCCAATTTTGTGTGGCTATCCTCGGATGAACCTCTGAGACCTTCCAATGCATACTCTATTGCCGTCCTTCTAGTTTAACCCTAAACTCCTATCAAACATGATTAATGACATCAGCAGAACTGTACACTGTTTTGGGATTCCAAAACTTTGGGATAATGTGTGTTCCAATAACCCAAGATTTTACTTGTTTATGGCCACTGTAATGAATGCCTGTAGAACATGTATTCTCGCGTGTGTACTTGCAAACTTTGAAATGGTCACATGATCCAACCTTTGTAGCATGCAAACACCACTTGCAATTTTCATCTATGTACACACTCTTATTCAATTTCTTTACTCTGAATTTGAAATTGTGCCGCATTGCGAGAATGTTTATTGCTATCTTAAGATGCTTTTTGGTGTTAAATACCTGGTCAACTTTCGAGTCTTCCTCTTCAAGAATAGTGTGTGAATTATGAGATAAGAAAGTCAATTGCTTATTATTAGCACACATAGTTTTCTCTCAATCTTCTTGCATCTCTTGTCAATGTGTTGGGTACGCAACTATTTCAGGCTCATTTACATTCTCTAGACGAATATCAACAGCATTACAATGCTCTATCTCCACACTGTCCCAATAACCATCTCTGTAATATTCAACTTAATTTCTATCATTTGTTTCAAAGTCAGACCTATAAGGACCATATTCATATACATTTTCAACTGTATTAGAAGGTGCCATGGGTTGTGTCTCAACCGGATCATACTGTTTTTTGACGTGGGCCTCAATGGAACCTTTAGGAACAAGTGTCGCACACAAACGAATACAGTTACCATGCTTAACAATAGATAAAAACCACTGTACTTCATTGTCTGAGTTGATCATGATTGGAAAAGAGAACGTGGGGTCACTCTCAGGGCTAAAAAAAACACGACTCGATTTTTTGTAACTTCAAATCAACGCTAAGCAGATGTTGTACTTTGCCAATTAATTTTGTAAACTAAATTTTCATAGATATGGAAAGCCCATTTAGTACTCTTCCATACGTTTCGTCCCATTTCCAACTCTATCTTCCTTCGCTATCACTTAATCACTCTCCACAAGAAACCTGAATCCATGTCATCGAATCCATATCTGAAATTAAATGACGGCGCATATCTTTATATGCATATATTTATTTAGTTTAACCAAATGCAATTAATAGAGGATTGTTAGACAAAAAAGAGGCCTCTGTTAACAAAAGTAGTCTCTGTCTGTTAAAAAAGTGGCCTCTGTTTAAAAAGTCTTCTCTTTTGACATGAGACATATGTCAACATACCAGAAAAAGATGCCTCTATTAACAAAAAAGATAGCCTCTGTTAAATGATACCTTTGTTAACAAAAAAAGGCCTCTTTTAACAAAAAAAAAAAAACCTCTGTAACAAAGAAGAACCTCTATTAAAAGGTACCTCTGTTAACAAAAAAAAGGCCTCTATTAAAAGATGCATCTGTTAACAAAAAAAGAGCCTCTGTTAACAAAAAGAGACCTCTGTTAACAAAATATGACTTCTATTAAAAGGTGCTAGTGTTAACAAAAAAGGCCTCTGTTAACAAAAAAGAGTCATTTGTTAACAAAAAGGGGCCTCTGTTAACAAAATATGGCCTTTATTAAAAAGTGCTTCTGTTAACAAAAAATGACCTTTGTTAAAATGTACCTCTATCAACAACAGAAGGGGGCTTCTGTTAACAAAAAGAGGCGTCTGTTAATAAAAAATAGGCCTCTGCTAGCAAAAAAGGCCTCTGTTAACTAAAAAGAGGCCTTTGATAACAAAGCATGGCCTCCATTAAAAAAGGCATTTGTTAACAAAAAAGAGGTCCATGTTAAGAAAAAAAGGGGTTTCTGTTAACAAAAAAAGGCCTTTACTGCCTCTGTTAAAAGGTTGGCTATGTTAAAAAGTGGCTTCTGTTGACAAGAGGCTCTGCTAGAGACAGAGATATCTGTTGAACTGTCTGACAAAGACCATAAAACTTTGAAGAGTATATATACAGTAACTTATTGAATAATTTGATTACATATAATCATTTCAAAAAATTTTCACGAAACAAATTGGTTTTTTAATAGCAATGTTAAAATATTTTGGAATAAATTTTGAATTTTACAAATATTAACTCACCTGTGCAATGCTTATATCTTGTTGGGTTTCTTTCCCCCTTAAATAGATCAAGATGAGAACAACAAATCTAAAAGAGGTAGGGAGAAACAAAGAAGAGAGGGACACTGACAATAAAAAGGAGGAAAATCAAACAATTTCTGCGTAGAAATTATTTCTTTGTGGATTATCCAACAAATGTTGTGGGACACAATTTCTGTTCCTCATTTGGGATGAATGTCATCTCGTGTTGTATTCTTGGAGAAATTATTTATTCTAAGAAGACAGTGAGAGCGATGTAGAACTTGAAGGAGTTCAAAAAACCACAAAAGAAATTGATCGACTAGATATGCTAGTAGATATACTTTATTTGATGAGGTGTAAACTAGTAATAGGAAGAAGGTTCTTAATAACACATCAGTTCTGCGTAGATCAGGTAGGAAAATTCATCTACTTGAGGATATGATTATGTGATTTTCAATATTAGATTGATAATTAAAAGTGATAAACTTACAATTTACACAAAATAAAAGGTCAAAGTGTTGACTTAGAAGGGAAGGTTTGATGCTATAGAATTCATAGCAAGCTCTATGTACTACAATCAAAGTGTGGACTTTGGTTGACTTGCCAGTATAGATAAGATCCATATGTTGTAAATTGGTTTACAACTATGAGGTTAACATGAATGGTAATACTCATGTTAAAAGGACAAGACTAGTAGTGGATGTCAAGATCAAATATAAAAGTTGACTTTGACAAAACCTTCTTATCTGTAATCATATTTGTGTTAACTTTGAATTCGTGTTGCTAAAGTAGCATATTTGACAAATGGATGTCAAAATTGTAACACCCTCGAACATTTTAATATTGGAGATTGAGTGTACGTGGAGATTATAAAAGTATTAAGCAAAAAATAAACTTTATTAATGCTCGAGGGATATTTTTAATAACAAAATAAAATTTATTGTGGTAAAAGCAAACTAGCATTAAAGTGAATCAGTATCATAATAAAATAATACTCTTTTTATTTGAAAGTGTTCCTCAAATAATTTAAATTATAATAATAATAATAATGCATGTATTAACAAACACCTATTGTTTGTCACAAATTTATATTTTAGTTAACTCCAATTAATCAACCTTCAAGGTAATCACTCGTGATTATTAAAAATTAAATGATATTATTATTTTTTTATGCACATTTACGTCATGTATAATGCACATAGATCAACAAATCACTTACTTCGTTAGTGAACTCCAAGGATCATAGGACATGTGTACAGTGGATTATCTGCAGCGTGTATCAAACTATGCTCTGATACCAACAAAATTTTCATATAAAACCAATATAAAGACCCTATCAACCATTTTATCACATGTTTCTTGTAATATCGTTTCATCTACAATTTAGTTACCAACTAAATTTATCTTTCAAAGAGTTCATATACTTCATATACCTATCAAGGTATGAAACCAAAGATCTAACCTTCTCTTAATATAATTTACTAATAGATTATTCATCTCAAACACATATAATAAGAGTATAAGAAGTACCCAAAATATTTACAAATGTAACTTATTAATTTCTTATGATATCATTCATTGAGTCACTTTCCAAAATTTTCAGGAATTTTTTTTCCTAACTATTTATAGTTTTTCTTAAGGGCTAACCTGCAATTAAATTTCCGTTTAATTGCACCTTCACCATAGGGTAAATTTTACAATTATCCTTAATGGATACTCGTTATCTATATATCCTTAATTTTATCAAGTATAACACTTTATTTTACTCCTAAAAATTTCAGAAAAATTTCAAGAAACAAAAATAGAATTTTGGGGTGTTACAAAAATTGTATTCCTCTATGGATTTTAGTAAGGATGTATATGATACAATATAAAAGTTTTGAACCCATAAAGTCAAACTGAGTATTAATGAAATCTTATATGAGCTAAAACTTTCATTTTGGCAGCATAATCAAAAGTGTTTTGATTCTATCAAGTATGAAGATGAATAGTGTGTACAAGAAGTTAGTGGGATTTAGATCGTGTTAATAATATTGCATAGGATACATATTATTGGAACACCATATCCCATATACAAACAGAAAATTTAAAGCTTTTCTTTTTATGGGATTCAGAAGAGGTATTATATATTGGTGGGATGTAGATCTATAAAGATAGATCAAAGTATACTTGGCCTATCTAAATTCATGTATATAGATAAAATCTTAAGAAGATTTTGTGTGAACAAGTCCATATGAGGACTCTATCCCATAGGAATGTGATCACTTTCTCAAAAGAAGTGTGTTATAAAACACAGGTTAAAAGAGATTGCATGGATAGTATTCCTTATGCTATTACAATAGGATCTATCTTGTATGCAATTCTATATACTAGATCAGATGTTTCATATGTTCTGAAAGTAAAATAAATTTTCAGATAGACTCTGGTGGGAAACATTTTATAATGGTCATGAACATTCTTAAATATTTGAGAAGCACTGAAGATGTGTTCTTAAATTATGGAGAAATGTGAAATAAAAGTTTGAGGATCTATCGATGTCAATTGTCAGTCATAAGGGCTAAAAAAATATCCTAATTCAAAGAGTATTTACTCGTAATAGTAGTGTGATCAGCTGGAAAGAGTTCTAGATAGATGTAACTACTTATTCAAATATTGTGTCTAATACATAGCTACTCTAGAAGTAGTATGTGAACCGTTTTAGATCGTAAAGTTTATAACTGAACTTGCATTTATTCCTAACATTATTGAGCCAATAGAGATTGTGATAACAACAGAGCTATCGCACATGCGAAAGAAACATGGGTCTCATCGGGGATCTAAGTATGCATAGAGGCAGTATATCTCTTTGGAAGAAATAATACAAAGTGATATAGAGATTGAACAGATCCATCTAATGATACAAAATATCTTATAATAAGGTTGTTGTCATAGCGTGATGGTCATAATAAATCTATATGTATTAGACGTATTAGATATAATATATGCTGGATCTATTTGTATGGGATTCTAGTATTACAATATTTATTGGACATTGATGTGAATAAACACTTATTAATTGATGTATTCAAGTAACATATCTATTATTGAGATAAAAGTTATCTTATAAAATAATAGAGTCCGTAGAATAAGATTATAGTAACTTATTAATCACAAGAAGTTTTGATTGTGCGATGTAAGTTATACACTTTTGCTTGAATTATCCTTATTTAATGTAGTAATGCGATACGGATTTCATTATTGCGATAGACTAGCATGTGTTACATTTCTTCCTTATAAAGAAAGTAACTGATCTCATGAGTTAGGATGTAGGGACATTCGAATGGACATATAGATGCATTGTTAATTGAGAATGCATTGGATGACCCATATAGAGATATCACATGATAAATTATCTAAACGTTAGTGGTTGATCTCTAATAGAAGGATGTGGAATTGGTCCTTTGACTTACTATAGAATCTTATGTAATGATTTTTATACTTAGTCAGACATTAAATGAGACCCTAGCCACAAGTTATTAGGAAAACTCTGTATAGGTATGATAAAAGTTGCATAAAAGTTGCGAGTATCCAAAATGAGGATTTATCACTCCTAGATAATAGAAGATTACAGCTTGTTTTTCATCTGCTTTGATCGATATAAATTTCTTGGCCAGGTTGGAGTTATGAGTTGAAAAATGTTTCATCATAATTTGGTTTCATCAACAAAGCGTTAAGGTGAATAACATAATTGGTTGTTTTGAGATTGAAGCATGTTCATAACTCTTAACCAATTGGGTTATATTGATAAAAAGATTATATTTCCACCGTAACCATACATATAAAGACTTATCATACCACATGACTTTCCCGTCGCATGGATTGCCTTAACACATTGCAAGATGTCAATCTTAGATAGCAACATGAACTATTCGATTTGGGTGAATTGATGATAAATTAGAATAGGGATTTTGATTTATCTTATTATAATTGAATTAGAATAATAATATCACGTTTGCCATCGTGAGTGGAGGCATAATAGGTGACACACAAATGTGAGAGTTGGTGATTTGAAATGGATCTTGTCCAAGTGGGAGATTGTTGAAATTGATGTATAAGGTCTAATTAGTTGAACGGGTTTGATCGGGTCGAATTACCTAATTAGATTAATTAATTAAACCGTTCAATTATAGGCCGATAGAAACCTAGTAAGACTAGAGTTTTACATCCTATAACTATAAATAGACATCTTGTGTTTAGGATTTCATATACACAATAGGGAAAATTCGTATGAAGAATTTTACACGATAAGATCATGGATATTTTCTCAATTTCTTGCTAGCATATTGAATTGATAGAACCCTAAATATACCCCCATAAATCCGCTTCGAATTGTTTATTGTTGTG
This sequence comes from Nyctanthes arbor-tristis, assembly GCA_963692815.1. Taxonomy (NCBI): domain Eukaryota; kingdom Viridiplantae; phylum Streptophyta; class Magnoliopsida; order Lamiales; family Oleaceae; genus Nyctanthes; species Nyctanthes arbor-tristis. The sequence goes on from CAVNYN010269738.1 coordinate 62,095, forward strand.
GAGTTTCAAATACGTTCTTGTCATGTGGATTATCGAGATCGGTTCGACAATTAGACAACCATGGTGACAAGCATTGATCCAATAGTTAAGCAGAACTTAGAATATACAGTGTTCATCAAAAAGTCATTTTCCTATCATGAATTTTTTAAAGTACAAAGTCAATCTTAGGCATATGAATTAAATATTTATTTAATTTTTCGCTATGCATATACTGTTCAATTTCTGATAGATGGGACAGAAAGTTTGGTCAATTATGTTAGAACAAAAAGTGTGCTAAAATTGCCAATTAATATGAATTTGTAAAAGTTGCAGCTAAAATTTGATTAGTAAAATATTAAAATATTAAAAAATTACGACAAAGCCCCTCCAAGGTTTACAATAAATTTTCATAGTGTCAACAATTAAAGTAAATATATAAAAAAGAAGTCCATAATTAAGAAAGAGAGAGAGAGAGAGAGAGAGAGAGGGAGGGGGGAGAGAGAGAGAGAGAGGGAAACACGAATAACAATTAAAAAAAGAAACTGGTCCAGGAACAAGTCAAAAAATAGATAAAAATTTAAATTTGTTATAAACTAGAAGAAAAGAATAGAAAATAGAGAGAAAAGTTGGAGAGAAAACTCGTAAATTGTATATCAATATGAGAACCAGAGCAACCTATTTATAGGTACAGCTCTAGGGTTTTAGGGGTACAATAGTCATTTACTAAATACAATAATTATTTACAACACTTCCCATTGAATGAATATTTTACACAATAATTGTCTCATCAAAAATCCCGTTTGGGAAAAACCCAGTGGAAAAAATCTACCAAACCGAGGAGAAAAGGATACAATTATTTCTGATCAGCTTTGGAGAGTCTAAGTGCTGCCTCATTAAAACCTTGTTAGAAAAACCCAGTGGGACAAAAACTGATCAAAGGAAAAAAGAGTACAGCTGCTAAACAATGGTTCTCGTGTTTAGCTTTCCATATCTCTCCAATATCTTCAATATTTGAAATATATTCTGCTTCAGACAGAGTATCAACTTTTCAGAAGTTTTATACTGAGGGTCATTATCATATATGTCACAGATATTTATTACACAAAAAATATGCCTCGTTAAAACCTTACAAGGAAAAAGCTCAGCCGGAAAAAATCCAAGTGAAGAAAAAAGAGTACATTAATCTTTGGATACTTCGTTGATGCTGCCTAATTGAAATCCTTACTAGGAAAACCCATTGGGACAAAACCTCAGTCAAGGAAAAAGGAGTACAACGCATATCTCCCTCATATTAAATGGTAATATATACAAGAACTTTAAGTTCTTTATATGATTCATTTAAGCATACCAAATCTAGTGATATATTTTCACATATTATCAGTCGAATGAAACTTCAGGTTTCAATAACAGCCACCATATATTTAATGCTCTTTTAGCATGACTATCGATCATCATATTATTGATATTGTAACAATATGTAGGATTGTCTTTTTATCTTAGCCAATATTCAATGTCGACAATTTTGATAAAATTGATTCATCTCCGATATTTATTGAGCTCATGAGCATGTGTAGTTGACTGTTATTTCTTGTCGATTCTATCTAATCTCAGTATAAACATAACTTATCAAGATCTCTTATTCCAGTAATTTCAGGTGCTTGAGCCTCTTCAAACGCCTGAATGTACCAACTAAAATTACCGAAGCCTTTTCAAATGCCTCTACAATAATTCTAGAGTATATTCATCAAAAGGACTATCACAAGTATCTGCTCATGTTCCTTTTCATGGATGATTATTTTGGACTGGACCATGTCATGCTTTAGGCATGTCATTAATATCTCAAATCCTCTTATAGGATTTTATTAGATCAATACAAGTTGGAGCTTTTTACTTGATATATATATATATGCTATTGGTAACTATACAGTTAATAACCTGAAATGGACAATATCTTGCAAACTTCAGGTTTGCGTTATACTGTACGAGGACTATAAACACCCATTTATATATTTGCTACCAATTACCAATTCCTCTCCCTAATGCTGAGAAGACTGTTCAATTTAAGAAACAGTCAGAAAAACATGATACAGTATATCATCTTTCATGGATGAAGCATACAAATAAAAATTCAAATCCAATTTGTATTCTCAGCATTATAACTATATCTATCTTAAGACATGTGGTGGAGTGATACATATTGCATTTACAAGCTTTAGATGGAAACTTCTGACCGTAAGCCAAATATAGGGATATCATATATTCTATTGGCATATTATATAAGAATTGCTGTAAGTGAAAGATCAATGTCACTTAAACACAGATGATTTTTCTCAATTAATCTACACTTGAAGCGTATAATATTATTTTGCTAGCCATAGGCGATTGATATCCCAACCGATATATGAATAATTAATGATTTTTGAGATAAAATTCACTAACATGACATATATATATATATATAATTCACTAACAAGACATATATATATATCTTTTATGAAATCTGGAACTTTTGCTCCTAATCAATCAATTGAGCAAATATTCTCGCACACTTCTTGTTACGAGCTTCACATGTGGCCTCTAATGGATCCAAATTTATAAATAATCTAGAATGTTCATATGGTGAGTGAGTGGGGCCGACACAGTTTACTATAAATATTTTCCAGATATATTTGGAACTCAATTCCATATAGCTAGTAATTACTAATAATCAAATTGCAGGGAACTTGCAGCATAAGAGAATTCTTTTAAATGGAAGAATCTTCCAATTCTTTACACGATTCTCGATAATTCTTATCGTCAACAAACCGGTATGGTCTAACCGGTCATGTCAAATAATAAAATTTCCATAATATTGAACTTTTAGTCCAATATAACAAGTAATGTAATTGAATAACACAATCAAAACATTTTAAGTAAAAGACTTCAGATTCTCAACTAAAGACATGCCACAATGGAGCATACTGATGATAGATGATTGACTTTATACTAGCCATCACTATAGCATGCAGTATGGCATGACTCCAAACAAAAGTTAAGAGTTTTGTTTTCATAGACAATGGTCTAGCAATTAATTGAAGATATTTAATAAAAAATTCTACTAAACCATTTTGAGTGTGGACATGAGCAACTAAATGTTCAACCTCAATTCCGATTGTGATGTAGTAATCATCGAATGTTTGAGATCAAACTCACTAGTATTATTAAGACAAATTTTCTTGATTGAGGGACTAGGCTTTTTAGTTCTATTCTATGAGCAAGTAATCTACTAAACGCTGCATTTATAGTAGAAAATAAGTGAAAATGAGACCATCTAGCAGGAGCATCAATACCATAATGAAATAAAATGGTCCAAATAGTGGGTATATCTACCCAACACATCTCTGTGAATTCTCCAAGAAAATTGGAGACTCAATATTAACCTTCATACTGGAAGGTTTGATGGCTAACTGGCCTTGCTTACAAGTAGCACATAGAAGCCATTTGCTAAAAGAAACTTCTAGTTCTTTAAATTGTACCATATGAATTATCTATCACATCACAGTTGCTTATGTATGCCCAAATCTATCATGCCAAGGTATAAAGCTCTTGACCAATGAACTTTTCTCAATTCCTTTTATGAATGTATAATACATTCTATATAGTAGTGCCAAGAATTTTTCCTTTATCTGCTTTGGCCAGACACAAAGGAATTTATGCAAAAATATTATTATCTTTTCACATTATTTCAATGTAGTATCCATTGGATATCTTTAAAAATCAGCAAATTTCTCTTAAATTTACCAAAGTGCATCATTAATATACAATTTAGTATTATTTGTCAAAATAATACAAGCTCTTCTGGAGCTTCTGATGTTTGATGCACTTGATATATAGTATTAACATTATTTTCAACTAATGTTAATTCCATAAAATAATTTTTGTCTTGAAGAATGGAATGCATATTTACACTGACAATCAAGTTACCAATATTTCCTATTTGGATCGGCAAAGAAATCAGAAATATCAAAGTGAGTCACTACTCAACTACTCAACCACATAATCAAGGAAATAAGTCTCCGTTTTTCCTTTTCCCTTGATTGACTAGTGGCTAGAGATCCATGAAATATTTTACCGTATGACAGGTAGGTGCTAAATGCGCTTTCATACTGCCTTTTAGACGAGTTATCATTATTAGACACTTTCATGCATCAAATGTTAGAGTTTTGTCTGTGAGTTTTTCCACATCTACGCTCAAGCTCACAATGAGATGTTACATTTGCTTCAGGCAATGTAGTGAATCCAGTGGGGCGTAACTAATGATTTTTCATATATCATGTGAATCTTTACTGGTAAGGTAGTCAACTTTCAAGTTATCGTGGAAATGATAAAGAAGGAAACTAAGTGCTTTTACACTATCCTTAGATATGTTTCCTTCTTTTATTGTCTTATCCAAGCCACTTGAGATTAGATGCACTATAGCACCAATGGCCCATGACAAATAATTTATACTGATATGTAACGTTCAACTAACTGAAATTTAGTGATATTTGCTATTTGTGTAACTTTATGATATGTAAAGTCATAAATTTAATATCTACAGTACATGAATATTTATATTCTCCTTCAGGGGGTATTGTCTCACATATCGCCAATATTTATAGTCATTAAGACATAGCAGGTACATGAGCATAGTAAATTATACTTTTGAAATTAATTTTGGCTATTGCTATTTCAGAAGCAAGAGATCAATATTCTTTAGGAATATTGAATTACCAAATAAATTAAATCCAATCTAGACTGCTCTTTAAGTGCGTGTAATATTCTTCAGAATATTACAATTAGTTATGCCACTTCGAGACCAACAACTTATTTAATCTAACTTAAGTAGTTAATTAAAAGTAAATAATACAGTAACAAATAAATAATCCATATAACGAATAAGAAAAATAAATAATTGCTTCATAATAAGCAATATGAAATATTCTTCAAGAATATTTGTTTACTGAATTTTTCTTCAAGAAATACAGATATGAATCTCATATATCGTGCTTTTTAGGAGCATATCATATTCAATTAGACTATGACAAGATTATATTGTGTTATTCAAGAATCATAACATATTAATCTTAATAATCTTCAGGACTATTAAGAATTATAGAATTGCATTTCTTCAGGAATTAATCTTTTATGGCTTTTCCAAAGCCAATAATATTTTTCTAGGATATGAGATGTAATTGGTAATTCTTCAGGAACCACAAGAATAATATATGTCAAGACTCTTCAGGAGCCAATCATATTCTTCTGGAGTATGGAGCATAAATCGTGATTCTTCATCGATTACAAAAGATAATATCTAAATTACAATAATCTTCAAGATTATTGATAAATTCTTGAACGATCATGTTTCTTCAAAAAACCATGATTAATAATGTATATAAATGTCAGGACACTTCCGGAGCCAATCATATTCTTTAAAAATATAAGACATAATAGTGATTCTTTGGAAACCATAATGAATCACAAGAATAATATCTAGATTATAATAATCTTTAGGATTATTGGTGACACTTTAAAGATTGTGTTTCTTTTGGAAACAACGATAAATATAAATCAACTAAACGATTTCTAAACATTCACATAACACAATAATATATACACTATTCATGCGCGGATGAAAATTCGTTAACAATAATAAGTTGAAAGTTTCTTTAATAACCATCCAATTAAATTGGACTATGTTTTCTGACAACTTGCGAATGACCTAGAATTTTTCCCCAAAATCAGTACTACTATCGAAAATTGAGAAACTAAGATCACAACGGATATAAATTGAAAACAATTTTGAGAATGAGAATCATGTTGAAAACGTGTTATAAACTAGAAAAAAAGAATAGAAGATAAAGAGAAAAGTTAGAGAGAAAACTCGTAAATTGTATATCAACATGAGAACCAGAGCAATCTATTTATAGGTACGAGTCCAGAGTTTCAGGAGTACAATAGTCATTCACTAAATACAATAATTATTTAAAATAAAATTGAGTTAATCCATTAATTCTTTTTTTGATCTGTAAAAGTAAAGGATACAATGTAAACATGACCTTGTATTCCTTCAAAATAATGTCTCTAGCTTGCAGTTGAATTCCTTCAAAAATGTGGTGGTTCGGTGCAGTCCATATGTGATAAACGGTGCTCGCCAATGCAACCCGCTTCAATTTGCATTGCCATGAGCTTCCTTTTGCTTCCTTCTTGATCAATTTGAGTGCACTAGTGATAGATGACATTAATCTTGTGATACCCAGCCATTCCCTAATGTTTCTCCAGATGGCAACCATGAAATTACACTGAAAGAAAAGGTCAACCCTTGATTCTGTCCCAGCTTGGCAGTGTGTACAAATCCTATCAATATCCAGGTACATAACTTGCTCTTTAGTGAGCAACTTAGCCTTAGCATCCAACCAAATTATGAACGCGTGTTTAGGAGTAATAATGAGCTCTACACTAGTGTTGGCCAACAGATTTTCCTACCTTTGGGAATAAAAAAGTCATAAGCATCAATCATATGTAATCTGCCCAGATTTCCCTAGCTACTAATTTTTTATAATTCATTAATGCAAAAGTCATAATTCTTGTTTTTATAAAAATTTTCTAATAAAAACAATAAAAATTGATTGTGCTTAGCTAAATTTTTTTATTGGAAGATGGAAAAATGAAAAAGGAAATCATTTTCCATTAATGGTGTTAGTGGTGGGTTAATTAAGTAGACCAAATAGTTACATGTGTAAAAAAAAAGAATGAATGGAGTATTAAGCTCTGAGTACTCTACTTTTTGTTTTTGAACATAACAAGTTCCTTTACTTCATTTCATCAATAATAGTTTTTACAAGAAAATCAGGAGGTCTATCCCTCCATACATAGCAGGTACAATTTTTGAACCCAAATTTAGCTTCTAGATGAGCTACGACATTAGACTCCTTTCTACAAAAATCACATTTTGGAAGTGAGAAATTCTCCATTAGAGTGGCAATTCTATGAATGATAACTCCTTCTTCTCCACGATCATGAGACTGCTGGATAGCCTCAACTACCACTTCACGATCGGATTCAATACATGAGATTTTGATGCCCTCTTCGATAGTGCTTTGCAATCCTGTCAACATAACTATGCACTCATACAAAAGAAGAGTCAAAATTCCTTGAATAATATAAGAACGCGCCATAATAAAATTGCCTGAATCATTTTGCACCACCACACCGACTGCATAATGGTGAGCACCAAGTTTTACTACGTCGACATTCATCTTCAAAGTTCCAGCTGGCGGTTTTATCCACTTTTGGGGGGCAACACCTGTCCAAAGCACTATTACTGTTGGTATTGTGCAACCAGAGATTATTTACCTTCCTAAAGTCGTCCAGAAACCCAGTAGCACTACGTAGAATCTGATCAGGTTTTGTCATAAAATCTCCAAAGATAGATGAATTTCTTACCGACCAGCACTTCTATGAAAGTACACGAAAAAGTTGGAACTCATCAGTATCCATTGACCTCCACGCCTCCAAGATAATTTGGCCAGCCGAATATTCTTCATTTTCCAAAATAAAAGTGCAAAAAGAGCTTCTTTCCCACACTTCTGTAACTTTTTCACATGCAAATAATGCATGACCAGAAGATTCAACATCTATCCGACAATGAGTACACCATAAAGAAACATATATGTTTCTCTTAAACAAGTTAAGATTTGCAGGCAAAATATTTACCATCACCCTCCAAATAAATATCTTAATTCTACTAGGAATTTTCAATTTCCACATCCATTTCCACCATTCAAGAGAGGATTGGTGCACACTTGAGTAGATCTACTAAGGGAACAGACAATGTAATACCCAGATTTCACCATGTAATCTCCAGATTTGTCAAAGTGCCAGATAGGAACATCTGGAGAATTGGAGAACCCTTTAGGCAACTTTGATATAGCTTCGCAATCAGGAGGAAGAAAGCGCTGTTTTATCAAGGGCTAGTTGTACGAACCATCTGCAAGTAGAAGGTCTACCACTGTTGATGTTGGGAATTAATGTAGATTCCCCAATTACGCCCGCAGGATCGTTGTTTAGGGAATTTAATGAGACAAGGAAAAATAAAAGAACGAAGACAAATTTACGGACTATCAAAGCTTTTCACTATATGATTCAAGTCGCTACAACCATATAGAATTTCACTCACCAACCCACAACCCCCAAGTATTACAAGAAAAATACTCAAGCTCTTCAGCACCTAAAATTTCTACTCTTTGAACAAACCTCAAAGAGTTACAAGAAAAACTCACAAGATGCTAAGCTCGCCAATTTTTCTCTCAAAGACTCAAGTCACTCTTGTACATAAAAGAAGAG